>WURS02313427.1:0-18311 GCA_011762765.2 Rhinocypha anisoptera
TAGAAATTGCGTATTTTTGCCGAAATATCAAGAGTGACGAATTATCAAGTGACGAATTATCGCGAAAATACTGTATTCTAAGTTAAATTATTTTAAAAATTTATATAAATTTTATATAATCTAATATTTTTAAACAAATTCAAAAAATAATAATTTTTAAAAATTAGTTATAGACACAAAACTTAAACACAAAAAATAAAATTAAAGACAATTTTACGAATATATGGAGGTAAAATTTAACTTATTTTATTCTTTACTGTGTTAAAAATAAAATTAGTAATAAAAGTTATCCCATGTACTGTACTGGTTTAATTGATGTTTAAAAATATATATTTTATAAATAGAACTCTCTACTATAATTTGCCATGTTTGCTAATTTTGGCTACTATGGCTATCATGTCTGGTGTTGTTGTGTATGGCAAGTACCGCGATTGCGATCCGGTGACACTCAAGGCCATTGGCCGACACGACCAACTGGTGCCCTATTATGTAATGGACGTGATGGGTCGTTTTCCTGGAATTCCCGGCCTTTTTGTCGCCTGTGTCTTTTCTGGCTCTCTCAGGTTGGTATATTGGTTAATCGGAAAAATTCTAATTTTTCAAATAATAGTTTATTTTTTGCAATTTGACTAAAGTTGAAATGACTTTGTTTCTTGTAGTACGGCGGCAAGGTCAAACTTGAGTTGTAATAATTTAAAAAATTATTTTTAAAAATTTAAATAGAATTGAGTGAGAATGGGAAAAGTTTGAATTTGCATTAAGTTAAATAAAAAAATTAAAAAATTATACAAATAAATCAAATTGATTTGCAATAAAATTTGAATTATAACAGTAAAAATTAGATTCAAATCGGTGAAGAACTTAAATCACAATAACAGCAAAGTTAGATTAAAATCGGTAAAAAAATCTAAATCGCAATAACACAAAAGTTAGAATCAAATTGGTTAAAAATTCAAATCACAACAGGAAAAGTTAGAAGTCAAATTAGTAAAAAAATTTGATTTACAACGATGAATATTAGATTCGAATCGTTTAAACACAGTTAGAAGTAGATTAACTGTTACAGTGCAAAAGTGTGACGCAAAATGAAAAATAATTGTTTAAAAATAGAATAAGACACAGAAAACTACCGCCATACTTAGAATTAATAATATATATTGCGAATAATACTTTATATATCCGTTTAAAAATTGAAAATTAAAATTTTTTCCAACTAATTCATCAAATTTAATAATAAAAATTTGAAATTTTGTTTATTCTGTATTTGTGTAAAGACTAAATTTTTTAATTTTATGACATGGTTCTAGCACCTTGTCGTCTGGTTTCAACTCGTTGGCCGCTGTCACCTGGGAAGATCTGGTCAAGCACCGAGTTTCGTTTGCCACAAACGAGGCTCGATCAATGAATGCCGTCAAGTTAATAGCGATGTGTTACGGATTGATGGCAATTGCTCTCTCCTACTTTGTCGGCTCACTTGGCACTGTGATGCAAGCATCACTCTCAATCAATGGCTGCATTCATGGTCCGTTTCTTGCTATGTTCTGTATTGCGCTGCTTTTTCGATTCGTCAACTCCAAGGTAATTAAAATTTTGGAATTTTTTAAAAATAAATTTAATTTTTCTTTTATAATTGTTTGAAAACTCGAATTAGTAATGCATTTAAATTACAACAACAAAAGTTAGATTCCTATCGGTAATGAATTAGAATTACAACAAAGTTTAACTCAAATTAGTTAAAAATACAAATCATAATTGTGAAAGTTAAATTTGAATTAATGATGAATTTGAATCACAACAGTGAAAGTTAGATTTTAATTAGTGATAAATTGGAATTATTACAATAAAAGTTAGATTTGAATTGTTAGTAAATTTGAATCACAAGAGTGAAAGTTAGATTCAAATTGATGATAAATTTGAATCACAACAGTGAAAGCTGGATTCGAATTGATAAATTAGAATCACAAAAGTGAAAGTTAGATTCTAATTTCTAATGAATTTGAATCACAACAGAAAAAAATAAATTCGACTTGGTGATGATATTAAATCACAACAGTAAAAGTTGTAATTAACATTCACAACAATAAATATTACATTCAAATTTGTGATGAATTTGAATTCCAAAATTATCACTATTTTATTATCTCCACAGGGAGCAATTGTTGGTATCTTCACAGGCACAATGCTAAGTTTGGTGATTGCATTTGGAGCATTGGCAGTACCAAGACCCAAAGTGGCATTTCCCACCACCATCTCCAACTGCTCAGCAGATGTCTTTCAGCACTATCTGAGTAACAACCAGACTTACATCAATGAATTCCAACCGGATTTTCCCGAACCAGAGTAAGATTTAAAAAAATACAATTTATTAATTTCTATGTTACGGTCATGCGCATACTGAACATTTTTTAAAAGTGTCCGGGCAATTTCAAAAGTGTCTGCTCAAAATAATTAAAAATAATCAGCCAAGTGTTCAAGTGCAACTTGGCAAATTGAAACAATAACTTAAAACAAGTTTCATGTTTATGTTTATTAATATTCGTATTGCATTTTGCTTAATTCAAATGAGTTTGACCAAAATCCAAAGAAAAAACAATTAATAAAATATTTCAATTTCAAGTTAATTTGAAAGTATCTTTTTCAACTAGTTTAGTTTTTTCAAATTTGCCGTAATCTTATTCCATTAAATAATTTAGCTTATAAAACAATTAAAATTTAGTGTGCTGTGATTATATTTGCAATATCTCTTTAATTGCATTAGAAGATGTAACACATTTGCAAATATAATTGCAAAGATAAGCAAATACCTTTGTAAACTTATTCTAATCTATTTGCAGCTCACTCTGTGAGTGTATAATACCAGTTTGGGTTTTGGAAAAATTGACTTGGTTTTTGCTAAATGACACTATTACGCATAATATAATGTTTAATGTAAATGTTTTTCACAAGGGGCATCAAACAATTGTTCCACATTTCCTATCTGCTCATCTCGGTGATTGGATTTGTCATCACCTTTGTGGTGGGTATTTCAGTGAGTCTCATCACTGGTGGTCGTGGTGAAAACGCAAAAATGGATTATGCTCTCCTCTCTCCCATTGCCAAGTATATCAACTTTTAAACTCTACTGCCAACGCATCGAATAGAATAGAAAAACAAACAAACAATAATTTTATTAAAATGTCATCTAACACTTTATTATTATAATAACACATAATTTACGTTAACAAAAATGTTAACATTGAATTTTTTAAAAATAAATTTTGATTAACTAATCGACGCATTGTTGCAAAAAGTTTGGTAAAATTAAAATAAATAATTGAATTACATTGATCTCTTTTGTAGCTTAAATTCAAAAGGATGATTCTCTCCTTTCTCTCATTGCCAAGTATATCAACTTTTAAACATCACACTGCCAATGCATAGCATAGAATAAAAAACAAATAATAATTTTACTAACATTTTGTAATTTAACACTTTAATATAATAATAACACATAACTTGCATTAACAAAAATGGTAACATTGAAATTTTTTAAAAATAAATTTATTTTAATCAATCGACCCATTGTTTGAAAAAGATTGATGAGATAAAATGAATGATTGAATTACATTAATTTATTTTGTAGCTTAAATTTAAATAGATGATTCTATGTGTTTTCCCATTGCTAAGTATATCAACTTTTAAAAACTTTAATACCAACTCATAGAATAGAATAGAAAAATACAAATGATAATTTTACTAAAATTTTGTAATTTAACTCTTTAGCTACGGGAAGAGTTCACAAATTAAATTGCTGATAATTTGAAGACCTTTTAAATAAATTAAACGAAACTTTGGCATACTATTCTAAACTTATGGTGAATAATGAAAAATTTTTATTTTTAATTTTCAATTAGTTTTTGACAACTTTTGAAACTAGTAAAACAAAGCATGTTTTCATAGAAAACAATGGGAAAAACCGTGCGAGCATGCAAAGTTTATACTGGCTCGCTCGCTATTGCAATTCACAAACGGATTTGCGTACTATTTCACTATCCTTGAATCAAAATTTACAAATAAAAACTGAAATGATTTACACATTTGGGGAATTTGTTTGGTAAATTAATTATATAAATCTGTCAAGAAATGGACATTTTCTGATGTTGGAAAATAAAGCTATATTTCTATTGAAACCAATAGGCTTAAATAAAACGTCCATATTGCTTCAACCTTTCCTGCGTTTCAAAAAATAAATTGCTAATAATTTTTTTTATTTTTAGATTAAATTTTAGAAATAATAAGAAAGGAGAGCTGAGCTCTCGCCTATGAGCAGGACGAGAGAAGTGCGGCGTAGGTTGTCAGACTAGTCTGAGTTTCAATGACCCGATTCTCGGTCCCCTTTGGAGCCTGGGTCCCCAAAGTCTCATCCAATTATTCTTTTCTCAAAAAGATTTTTTTGTAAAGTTTCAGCTTTTTTTGGTGCACGGGAAGTATACTAGATTTTTTGTGAAGACGGACATACGGACAGAAACATGAGATTAATAACAAGGCTTTAGCCGCAGCAAAGCTGCCTCTCGCTCTGCTAAAAAGTGAAATTATTTACACACTTGGAGAATTTATTTGATAGTTAAATTTTACAATTCCTCTATAAAATGAGTATTTTCCGGTCAAGCTAATTTTCTATTGAAACCAATGCTATTGTCCCCCGTCAGAGGGGGTATTGCACACTGAATGACATAGCGGGGACGAGATGCAAGCGCGGTTCCTCTTCTGCTAAGCAATGCTCAAACTAACCGCGACAAGACGTCAAGCTGTGTGACACACGCTAATCTGCCCAACTCGGGCCTTTTCTAGATCAACTAAAGGATGCCGTTTACGATACTGTAATTCTTACTCGCTTAATCTTCTTCCAGATATTTTTTGAAAAAATGATTGGGATACTTTTTGGCTATCATGACCATTGTTGCAATTTGGAGTGCAACTCCCATTGGAATTCATTGGAATTTGGCGAATTTGAACACGATTTTGAACCCCTTAATTATGGATTATTATTTTGAGAGTTACACATTTTAATCTACACATTACAAGCTTTTAAACCATAAAAGTTTTATGTGAGAAATCACTGTATTTCCAGTGATACAAATTCAGGCTAAATTTTCGTCATTTCTGGCATTACTTTTTATACCCTTTTTACTCCGTAATCCAAGGTGGCTAAAGGTGTGTACCAGTGTTCGGTGTCGCTTCAACTATCGACGAGCGGTCAACCCGAGTTCTGGTCCACCAACCTTTGGATTGGTAGCATCACCGACAATCCAACTTGGTTTTGAAATTGCTCTCTGTTGGCCACTTGAAACGAGCTCAAAATGTCAAGTGCAGGTCAGAAAGAGATGCTATATATATCCAGTCGTGCCACACGGCGCCAAAACATTGACGTCAACGAGAGTCTTTCAAAAACCTGCTCAAAACATAACCTTCACAACCTTCCATTGTTTTTGATCATTAACACCAATCTAAAGATTTTGATTAGCCAAATTTGCTTAATTGGAATATTCAAAACATGTTGGAATCATTCAAAATTTGATTTGAACAACCCGACAGATTTACTATATAATGTGTGCACTGGGTTTATTGATAGAGATGCTCGTTTGTTTTGTTTCTCCCTTTTCTCTCTCTCTCTCTCTTTCTCTATCTCTCTTTTTTTCTTTCTCTCTCTCTCTATTCTTTATCTTTATTCATGCCAGATCAAGCGGTCAAGGTCATCCTTTTTCCAACTCCTAACCAAACCCAAAACGCACTCACTTGCCACCTGGATGCTTGTGAAAGCAGAAAACAACTCGGCTCCTGCTTCAAGTTAACTCAAACTTGAAAGGGGCCTGATAGTGAGTTGATATGCGTGTTTATGTGTCTAAATTGGTAAGTTGGTGTTTCAATTTCAAAAGTGACAATATTTAACGCAATCAGCCAAACATTTGTGTTCAGTGTTCATCAGACAACCACAAATCACTTTTTGAATGTTTGGTTGAACATCTACAAATTGAAGTGGAGAAATTTTGACGTGAAAATCAAATTCTGACAAAATTGTGGTATTCAAGGTTTGTTTAATTTTTTGAATAATTTATACTTGAATTAAGTTTATTAGTTTTTAATTTAACAAAATTAAAAAATTATTTTTGACAATAACTTTAAATGCAATCATACAATTAAATTGTATATATAATTATAATTAATTTTTTGAAATTCAAATTTTAATATTTGTATATATTTAAACTTAGGAAAACAATTAAAGGTCATTTAGAGGTCATGTATTAGTGATATTATGTTGTAAATAATTTATATTAAAGAATCAGAATAGAAAAAATCAAATAAACGTTAATATGTTTCTAGAGAAAAAATCTTTATTTTAGTGCAAAATTAATAAAACCGTTATTGAACTAAACAAAAGAATTAAATATTGTATTTTAATTTAAATTTTTTTTATATTTTAATAACTTGGCCTTGACCATATCACCGTGCATTTAGGTCTAGTAAAGGATGAAAAAAATAAATACTTGAATAATTCTAACTGTGAGGGACCCTTTTCCAGTCAATTGTCGTTAATATTGACTATCGTCAATATTAGCTAATCAATGAAAAATAACAATTAACACAAGCATTGAGACTACTTATTTTTGAAGGTTTAAAAGGAATTTTATTGAAGGAATAGTCAATCACCAATACAAATTTTGGCTTGAGGGTTGAAAACTGACAGATAAGCCACTGAGACAGAGTGACGGCATGGTTTTGGTTAAGTCTGCCTGTGCTGTTAAAGGCTATTGGGTGTTTAAATACCTGCCCTGTCTTACATTGGAGATGGACAGTAATGGTTATGACTAATCGGTTACTCATGAGTTAACTGATAGGGTGGCACAATAGGTTAAAATATGTCGGTACATTGGGAGATAAGCCAGATAATGTAAATTGTAATAAATAATTTGGAATTCTTCCTTTGAGGATCGTAGAAGGACCTTCACACTAACCTAACTTAAATTGAGTCAATAATAAAATAATTAACTTGAAGCAATATGAAAAATAATCAATTTTTATGGGATAATAAAAATGGCATTGAAGAGAGGTTAAGTGAAAATTAATGAAGAGTTGCGCACAATTAAACGGCCATTTATCACTAATCAAATCAATTTATTCCTAGTATGATTTGTTGTCAATAATAATCATCATTAAATGATTATTATTTATTTATTTTATTAATAAAGCTTTGTTTATATTAAATATATTTATATTAATAGATTTCTTACCAAAATCACATGAGTTTCTTCAGTTGTGCACTATGGTGCAATCATCTGAAAACAATTTATCACAATAGTAAAAGTGGTGACATGTTTTCATTTATGTATGTAAGATCTAAGTGAAACAGATATGATTTTTGTATGATTATATATGAATATGACTTAATTGTTTTTGATTGAATTGTGATTTAATAAAACTATTTTTTTGACCTTGGATTGATATTGGTTTTTAGGCAAGGACATTACTTATTTGTTTGGCGCAAAATACGGCCTTTTTCTATTAAAAAATAACAGCTAAAATTTGAAAAATAATGTTTGACTTTTAGTTACATTATTTTTCATTCAATTTTACAGTGTTTAGTGTTTATAATTTACTAAAAGTAATTTAAATAAACTAAATTTTAAATTATTGTTTATATGTTTTAATTGTCATGTTTATTAATCCCTTGATTATCATTTCCACAGAGAGAAAATTGTTAGCATCTTTACAGGCACATGATTTTCTTCAGTTATGCACCATGGTGCAATTATCTGAAAACGATTTATCACAATAGTAAAGTAGTGACATATTTTCATCTATGTATAGGATTTATGTAAAACAGATATGATTTTATTATGATTATATATTGATATGATTAAATTGTTCTTGATTGAATTGAGATTTAATAAAACTATTTTTCGACCTTGGATTGATATTGATTTTTTAGGCCTTGGGTTGACATTGCTAATAATTTCATTAATTTTTACATATAAAAGAAGGAGAAAATTGAGCAATTTGACAACCAAGATTTTGGTGTCTGGTTTAGAGAACTTTTGCGTTTACGACACTTTGATTCCTAACTTCATCTTACTGTTATACATCTGCTTAAATCTCGTAAAAATATCCTTTTAATAATTTTATTATAATTATTAAAATAGATCTGTTTTTAATCAATCATTAATATTACAATAGTGACGGCACATCACCAAAATTGTCACCATGATTGCCAAACTTTTCTCCGTTTGGGATTACATGGTTTTTGTGGGACTACTTTTGGCTTCCTCGATGATCGGAGTCTTCTTCGCATGGCAATCGCGACGCAATCCATCCTCGGCGGAGTTTTTAACCGGAAATCGCCAGTTATCAATGTTTCCGGTGACCATGTCTCTGGTGGCCAGTTTCATGTCCACCAACACACTGCTTGGTGTGCCTGCCGAGGTGTTCCAGGTGGGCACTCAGTTTCTGATGCAGGTTATCTCTATCACCATTGCTGTAATTCTGGCTGCCGAACTCTTCATGCCCGTCTACTATGACCTCAAAATCACCACTGTCAATGAGGTTTGTTGTGTTAACATATTCTATATAAATCAAAATACCGCTTAGGACAGCTTGACCACAATTAGAGTACTTTCAGACTGGTTTCAAAATATATTCAAAATATATTTGAAATGAAATAATTATTTGCAGTTTTAATTGTTATAGTGTAAAATTTTAAACTCAAATATTATTTATTGGCTCATTTTTATATTTAACAAGGTTGGCTATGTTAACACTTTATAAATCAAATAAACACTTAGAACAGTTTGACCACAATTAGAGCACTTTTTGACTGGTCTCAAAATATATTTGAAATGGAATAATTATTTGCAGTTTTTATTGTTATAGTCGTAAAATTTTGAACAAATATTATTTATTGTCTCATCTTTATGTTTAACGAAGTTGGTTATGTTACCACTCTATAAATCAAATTATCACTTGAGACAGTTTGACCACAATTAGATCACTTTCAGACTGGTCTCAAAATATATTTGAAATGGAATAATTATTTGCAGTTTTTATTGTTATAGTTGTAAAATTTTAAACTCAAATGTTATTTATTGTCTCATTTTTATATTTAACGAGGTTGGCTATGTTAACACTCTATATAAATCAAAGTACCACTTAGAACAGCTTGACCACAATTAGAGCACTTACAGACTGATCTCCAAATATATTAGAAATGATTATTATTTTTCAAAAAATATTAGAATAAAAAATACTTTCATAAACAATACAATTTACAATAATTATTTGCCGTTTTAATTGATAATAGTTGTAAAATTTTAAACTTAAATATTATTTATTGTCCCATTTTTGTATTTAACGAAGTTGGTTGTGTTAACACTTTATTAATCAAAAGCACCGTTTAGGACAGCTTAACCACAACAAGAGTATTTATTTACTAATATTTTTTTACAAGAGGGACGTTTGCCTTTTGCAAAAAAAACGACGGCAAAGGAGACGACGAGAAACTCGAGTTACCATAATTTGAAAGAATTTGCAAAAAATCGAAACGAATCGAATAAAAATTAGAAAAGTTCGAATTCTGAATCAAATAGAATGAAAAGTTATGCACAACATTCGTATCATAACACAAAAAGTTAGATTCGAATCGTTGATGATTTCGAATCATGAGTAAAAGTTAGATTTAAATTAATGATCACGTAATTTTGTGATGTATTCAAAACAACAAAAGTTGCATTCAAATCGGTAAGCAGTTCAAATTACAACAGTTAAAGTTAGAATCTAATCTGTTATAAATTTAAATCACAACAACAAAAATTAGATTCAAATTGGTTAAGTACAGTAGAAGTAGTGTAACTCCTATAGTTCAAAAGCGTGGTTGAAAACAAAAAAAGACAGAGTATTGAACATAGAAAACTAAGATAATATTATTATATTGTTTATGTTTTTTACTAATTGAAAACGTTTACCAATCATAATCTAGTATCTTGAGCGTCGATTCAGCTCGCCTTATGTGAAATGGTTGGGTATATGGAGTTTCTTGATTCAAACAGTAAGTGAGAGTTGATTCAATTTTGACATTTGTCTAACCATTATGACCTCTGCCAATTTCTTCAGATGCCCTACATGGCAATCGTGTTGTATGGTCCTGCTGTTGCTTTAGCAGCCGGTAAGTAGTTTCTAATTGAGCTATTTTTAACAATTAAAACTTTATATTTAACATTTAAAACTTTATATGTTCTAGTAACACCTATATCAATCAATATTTCCATCTTGTTGGTGGGATTCATATGCACCTTCTATACCTCAATTGTAAGTTTGTTTTTTGTGTTATATATGTTGTGTTGATCTAAATTATTTTGTAAACTATTTCAAAAAATTACGCAAAAAGTTGCAAGTTTGGATTTTTAATAACCATAATTTAATACTTAACTAATGTTCATATGTAAAAAGGGCGGAATCAAAGCCGTGATCTGGACTGATGTGCTGCAGTGTATCCTCATGTTCATGGGAGTTGGAATGGTCATTTTTCATGGATTGCTTGATCTTGGTGGGTTTTCCGAGTCAATGCGCATCATCAAAGAAGGCGGACGGCTTAAGTTGTTCAAGTAAGATTATTTTTAAATGACCTAATAAATTTGAATTACAACGTTAGTTAAAACAACTAGATCAGTTAGAACAACGAAAATTTGATTCAAATTGGTAATGAGTTTAAATCACAACAATTGGTAATAAATTTGAATCCTAACAATTAAACATAGATTTGAATAAGTAATAAATTCGAATCGCAGTAAAAGTTAGATTCGAATCGGTGATAAATTCAAATCAAAATGAAAGTTGGATTCAAATCACAGGTTGACCACAATAAAAGTAGCGTAATTCTTACAGTACAAAAACGTAGGTGGCGAAAAACGAAAAAATGACAGAACATAGAACATTGAAAAACACAATCATATTATTATTTAAATAATAATTATTTTTTCGAATTAGTATGGAATGGAATGCCTATCGAAATGATGTGTTCTGGAACGTGGTGCTGGGTACTGCAATTACCTGGACTGGATGCTATTGCATTTGCCAGATACAGGTGCAACGATATTGTAGTATGAAATCGAAGCCTTATGCTAGACGGTATGCAAGTATATTGATATGCTTGATAATGTAGAATTTTTGAATCCATTTTCTAGCACACTTTACTACAATTTGCCGTTTTTGCTAATTCTGGCCGCTATGGCTATCATGTCCGGCGTGGTGGTTTATGGAAAGTATCATAACTGCGACCCAGTCACACTGAAGATTATCTCCCGACACGACCAACTTGTGCCATACTACGTAATGGACGTAATGGGTCGCTATCCGGGCATTCCTGGTTTATTTGTTGCCTGTGTCTTTTCTGGTTCACTCAGGTTTGTGTGATTGAACCACTTGCAATTTGGTGTTAATTTTTAATTGTTGTTAATTATCAAAGTGATGCTTGATTTATCATAATTTGAAGGGTAATGAAAAAATTGAATTGAAATCACAACAGAAAAAGTTAAATTTAAATAACAACCGTGAAAATTAGATTCAATTTAGAGATGAATTCAAATCACAGCAATAAAAATTTGAATTCAAATCGGTAATAAATTTAAATTACAACAGTAAAATTTAGATTAGAATTGGTGATGGATTTGAATCACAACAGTAAAAATTAAACTTGAATCAGTTAAGGCTTAACTTAAGCACAGTGGATGTAACATAACTCTCACACTACAAAAGTGTGTGAGAAAATAAAATAGATAATAGAAAATTTACAATAGAAAACAATATTCTAAACTTAACCAGTCTTTTTATTTGGGAATTTTCTTATTTATACACTGATTTGTGTTACTAGTCTTGAAAGTGGCTGCAACACAAACTAGTGTATGAGAAAGTTCCCCAACAAAAATACTAGTTAAGTTTAGGAGCGATATTATATAACAGGAGATTCTCTATTGGGTTCTAGCACTTTGTCGTCTGGCTTCAACTCGTTGGCCGCGGTAACCTGGGAAGACATACTCAAGCACCGAGTGTCGTTTGCAACCAACGATGCACAATCGATGCGCGCCGTCAAGTTGCTGGCGATATTTTACGGACTGCTCGCAATCGCTCTCTCCTACTTTGTTGGCTCACTTGGCACGGTGATGCAAGCTTCACTTTACATTACCAGTTGCGTTCGCGGGCCCTTTCTGGCCATGTATCTCATGGCACTGCTTTTCCGATTTTTCAACTCCAAGGTACTTTTTTGGTGTTTATTAGGCAATTTAAATTGCTTTGTTTTAAGTAGATAACTGTTTAATTAAGATTTTAAAACTAAAGCGCAATTTGCCTCTTGTAAAAACGGTAGTGAAACTGCCAAAGTCAAACTCGAGTTATTATAATTCAAAGAAATATGCAAAAAAATCTAATTGAGTTAGATTTAGAATCAAATTGAATGAGAATTTTAAAAGTTAAAAAAGAGTTGAATTGCAATAAAATTCCAATCACAACAACAAAAATTTGATTTAAATCAGATAAACAAAGTTGATGTGAAGTGAAGTGAAGTAGCGCAACTACCACAGTACAAAAACGTGGGTGGCAAAAAACAAAAAATTAAAAAACATTGAATTTTGAATATAAAAAACCACAATCATAGTATTCATTGATATATAAATGGAGAAATATCTTTTATATATTATTAATGAATAATATAACCATGTATTTTGTTTTCTGCCACTCCATTGTACTGTAAAAGTTACCCTACTTTTACTATGTTTAAACGATTCAATTCTAATTTTTGTTTTGTTGTGATCCGAATTCATCATTGATTCGAATATAATTTACATTCAAATTCTTTATTAATCTGAATTTAATTCATTTTTTATTTTTTCCACTTCTCTTCCAACTTTGATTCGATTTTTTTCGCAAGACACTTCAAATTATGATAACTTTGGTTTGATCTCGATGACTTTGCCGTCGGTTTTTTACAAAAGACAAACAGCGCCCTAAAGCTGGCTTTCTTGTGCACTAAAAATATATCGAAAGACAGTTAACCCATACTAATTTGGCGGCACCAATGTGTGTGTGTTGGTTATCATACTCTCTTTCACTTTCTCCCTCTTTTTTTGCAGGGCGCTATCGCTGGCGTATTCACTGGCATATTGCTAAGTATCACCATCTCGGTTGGCGCAATGGTTATACCGAGACCAAAGGTCGCTTTTCCCACCACCATCGATCAATGCTCGGCAGACATCTACCAGCACTACCTGAGCAACAACCAAACCTATGCCAATCACTTTTACCAAGATTTTCCAGAACCAGAGTAAGTTAATACACTGTCAAAAATACTGTCTGGTTATAACCAAAAAAATTGAAAATGTTTCGGGTTATAATCTTACAATTTTAAAAAATTTAAATTATAAAGTTACACTTTTACACTGTTAAAAATACTGTTTGGTTATAACCTGACATTGAGTGCGTTTCTGGTTATAACTTTACAATTTCTAAAATATCAGTTTTTAATGTAACAATTTAAGAAATGTTGGCTTGTAACTCTACAATTTAAAAAAAATTCACTTTATAAGCTTTGATTTTTCAAAATGTCTGCTCATAAACTTACATTGTTTAAATTCTATTACAAAGAATTGTTGGACTATAACCAGACTGTATTTTAAACTGTGTACTTGTTAGAAATACTGTCTAGTTATAACCAGTAATTGAGTTTGTTTCAAGTTATAACTCTACACAAATTGTAAAAAGATCGGCTTATAAAGTTATATTTTTAAATTGAAAGTCTAAACTGTCTGATTATAACTCAACATTAAACACGTTTCTAGTTATAACTTAACCAGAATTTTGGTTCGGAAAATTTCTTTTACGCTCGTTTGTGTCACGATCACATTTAAAACCAATCATTGTATAAGAAAGTTTTTAAACAAAATTTCTGGTTAAGTTTAGAGCCATAGTTATAATCAGAAAGTATTTCTAACAGCGTACAATAATAATATCCAGACCAATATATTAATGCATATTGATTGTATCGTTGATATAGGGGCATCAAACAATTATTCCACATCTCTTATCTACTCCTCTCGGTTATTGGCTTTGTCACTACCATTGTCGTTGGCGGTGTAGTGAGTCTGATCACTGGAGGTCGTCGCGAAAACATTAAACTTGATAATGCACTTCTGTCGCCCCTTGCCCAGTATACCAACTTTTAAACACTCGCACATTTTAATATAGTTTTAACTAATATTTAATACACTCAATTAACTCACTAATTATTAACTCACTAATTTTTTATTAATAAAACTACTAATAAACTCTACCTAGACAAAGAGATGTACACTTACAAACAAAAAAGAATGCATTTTGATTGGCTATATTTAGCAACCAAGAAGACGACGACAAGTGAAAACAAACTGAAACAAGAGACAAACTAAAATCTAAACATTCTCTATATTCATTTTATGTAATTCGATCAATAATTCAGTATACCAACTTTTAAACACTGGCACATTTTAATATAGTTTTTAACTTTAAAACAAATACTAAATGCATTTTATTAACTCACTAATTGTTTATTAATAAACCACACATAGACCAAGAGATGTACACTAATAAACATTAATAAAGAATATATTTTGATTGTCCAAATCTTATGGCTATATTTAGCAACCAAGAAGTGATAACAAACTAGAACAAGAAACAAACTAAAATCTAAACATTGTCAATATATTTCATGTAATTCGATCAATAATGCGCTTTGTTTTGCCACAAATAGTAGAGGGTATGTGCATATAATTGATGAGATAAGATGTCATTGGTTTAGCTAGATGCTATTGTGTTCTTGTGGGTACTCAAAATCATAGCATAGCGACAAAGACACTGGCGCAATCAAGCCCAAGAAAAAAAGATGATTAATTACGACACTTGTTTGATTTGATCACCCATCATCATCCATCGCCGAGTGGCAATGTTTACATATTGTCCCAAATCAGTCAGTCTGTCGGTGTCTTGGTGCATGAGTTTTGGTCATGCCACCCAATCGGCTTGGCTTCACTCTGGATGTGTCTGGATGTCGCGTCTCACCACCACCAATTGCCAATTGCGTGATCTTTTTGTGTGAGTGTCACTGATGTCTGGAGTTGCTTGATTTATTATTGCATTGCCCATTGATAAGATTGTCGGGTGAGTGTCGGGTGAAGACGCACAAAAAAAACGGTTCAAGGGGTATTGAATTTCAATGGTACACTGATGTGATGACTTCTATCGCTACCGCAAGCATGCAAAGTATATATAAGCAAGGCTTCTGGTGTCACATATGGTACCATTTATATGGTTGGTTATTTTTTCCACTACTATACTAAGCCACGATGGTTGTCAAGATTTTCTCGATCTGGGACTACTTGGTCTTTGCCGGACTGCTGGTTGGCTCGTCAATGATTGGAGTCTACTTTGCGTGGCAGTCTCGACGCAATCCATCCTCGGATGAGTTCTTCACTGGCAATCGACAGTTGGCAATGTTTCCTGTTACGATGTCACTGGTAGCGAGTTTCATGTCTACCAATACACTGCTTGGTGTACCTGCCGAAGTCTACCAAGTTGGCACGCAGTACTTTATGCAGATTATTTCAATCATCATTGCGGTGATACTGGCTGCTGAGCTCTTCATGCCCGTCTACTATGATCTGGAGATTACTACTGTCAATGAGGTTGGATTATTGTAGATCTTCAATCACCTTAACGCTAATCCATCACTGCAATATTTATATTAGTATCTTGAACGTCGCTTCACCTCGCCATACGTACGCTTGATTGGCATCTGGGGCTTTCTCATTCAAACGGTTAGTAATGGGATAGATTGAAACAGTGGCTTGTTTCTTAAGAGAAAGAGAGAGAGACAGAGAGAGAGAGGGAGAGAGAGACAAATTTATTAAGTAGTCAGTTAAATTTGGAAGATTTAAATTATGACTATAACACACACTCATTCTATTTTTGTGTGAGTGGAAAAGCACAGTGCGAATAGGGACTCGTACACCGAAAACGTACGATTATTCACTCTCACTCTGTTATTGCCACTCCCACCAAAAATGAGTAAATGTGTGCTATGATTATGATTCACCAGCATTAACCAGCATTTTTGTTCGAGAACTTTCTCCTACACTAATTTGTGTTTCGGTCACTTTTAAAACAAGTAACACATATCAAGGTATATGAGAAAGTTTTCAGACAAAAATACTGCTTAAATTTAGAGTCATATTTAAATGGATATATTTGCAAACACATTTTTACAGATGCCCTACATGGCAGTTGTACTTTATGGTCCTGCGGTAGCACTATCTGCTGGTGAGTGATGATGATGATAAGAGTAAAGTTATCTTGCAAGTTAACACAAACTTGGCGGTTGCTTTTTCTTAGTAACTCCAATCTCAATC
The DNA here is from genome assembly GCA_011762765.2 of Rhinocypha anisoptera. NCBI lineage: Eukaryota > Metazoa > Arthropoda > Insecta > Odonata > Chlorocyphidae > Rhinocypha > Rhinocypha anisoptera. The sequence goes on from WURS02313427.1 coordinate 16,458, forward strand.
AATGTTTCCATTCTGCTGGTCGGCTTTATTTGCACCTTCTACACTTCAATTGTAAGTTGAACATAACTAATCCTAACTTTACCGTAATGTGCTGAGTATGTGCTGACGAATGTAGGGAGGAATCAAAGCGGTGATTTGGACCGATGTTCTTCAATGCATTCTCATGTTTCTCGGTGTGGGAATTGTCATTCTTCAAGGGCTGATCGAGATAGGTGGCTTCACAGAGGCGATGCGCATTACTAAAGAAGGAGGACGATATATCTGGTTTAAGTATAGTTTTTTATCGCGTTTTAACCATATAGTAAGTAAATCAAATCAATGTTTGATTAAAGCACGGAGTGGAACCCATACCGAAGTGACACTTTCTGGAATGTGGTGTTTGGATCTTTGATTACCTGGTGCGGATGCTATTGCGTCAGTCAAACCCAGGTGCAACGTTACTGTAGCATGAAATCAAAAGCTTTTGCAAAGCGGTAAGTTAGTTATTATTATAATACAATAACACAAATAATATATACAAATACAAATAATATAATAAATATACAATATATAAGGTACATATATATAAGTGTTAGGCGTGGCATGATCTAAACAAAAGAGAGAAAGAGAGACTGTAATAGTAGAACTAAGAAATCGAATAGAATGATATAAGGATATGTTTAATAGGTGTAACTGGTATGATCAAGTCTTCAAGGAGAAGTCATTGTTGAGTACTAATCAAGTTACTTCAAAACGACAACAATATTACATACATATATTTATACATAATAGACATATACATCATAAATATACACATATATAATACATACATACTTATATAATATATACAAATAATATTATGTTATTTATAATTGTGCAGCACTCTCTACTATAATCTACCGGGTTTGGTAATTCTGTCTGCAATGGCCATCTTGTCCGGTGTGGTTGTGTATGGAAAATATCGCGATTGTGATCCGGTGACACTGCAAATCATAGCTCGACACGATCAACTGGTGCCATACTACGTTATGGATGTGATGGGTCGTTATCCGGGTATTCCTGGTTTATTTGTTGCCTGTGTTTTTTCAGGTTCACTTAGGTTAGTCTACAAACAATTCTTCTAACTTTTTAACCATCTCTGAATGCAATGATCTCAATTGCAGCACACTGTCTTCGGGTTTCAACGCCCAAGCTGCGGTCACCTGGGAGGATCTGATCAAACCACGAGTGTCCTTTGCGGATGACAATAAGAAGTCGATGCGCGCTGTGAAGTTGATTGCACTGGGCTATGGACTGTTGGCAATTGTTCTCGCTTACTGCGTTGGTTCACTTGGCACCGTGATGCAAGCTTCACTCTCGCTTAGCGGTTGCATCTTTGGTCCCATCTTTGGCATGTATCTCATTGCACTTCTCTTTCGCTTTGTCAATTCTAAGGTATATATTCACATTCTAAGTGATGATGAATAAGGTTTTTTGATTAATTATTCAATTATTATATTTTTAACTAAGGGTGCCATTGCTGGTTTGCTCTCGGGTCTCATCCTAGGCTTGATTGTCTCGTTGGGTGCTCTGGCTGTGCCTCGTCCGCAGGTTACCTTTCCGACTACCACCGACAACTGTTCGGAGGACATTTTTGAGCATTACTTGAGCAACAACCAGACTTACTCCACTCACTTCCAGTTTGACTTTCCGGAACCAGAGTAAGAATTCTCACTCTCTCTCTCACTCTCTTTCACCCTCTCTCACTCTCTCTCACTCTTTCCCTCACTCTCACTCTCACTCTCACTCTCACTCTCACTCTCACTCTCACTCTCACTCTCTCTCTCTCTTTCTCTCTTTCTCTCCCACTTTCTTTCTCTCTCACTCTCAGTCTCT
>WURS02313647.1:0-18305 GCA_011762765.2 Rhinocypha anisoptera
TATATAAACCATGTTCACTTTGTAGTTGCACCTGATGATGCCATGCTGTGGTGAAACCCGGGTTGTGAGTTTAAGAATAAAATTTGTGAAATTGCAGTGTATTTTTAATTTTTAAATTCCCTCTTAGTTTGTTAGTGTTAGGTGTTAAGGGTGAGTCGACGGCAAAGGTCATTTTGGAGAGCTACATAATTCATTAAATTCGTTAAGATTTTCCCCTCTTCCCATTGGCATTCTGAATTATTGAGGTTTGACTGCACCTTAACGCTGAGCTGCAATGCTGTACATTTCTTACAAATATCATGAAAAAATTTCACAAGCACAGCCATGAATAAATACCCTTGTAATGAAGCTTAGTGTTCAATAAATCATTAACATCATGAACATAATTACTATCCTTCACGAGACTTTTACCAATGATCTGCTCATCGTAGACTACTGGCGACTTTCCAGTCCTCCGGCGATATGCTCTTCCCTCCTTCCTCGCAGTCTCCATTGCCTTCCCATAGTTGATGCTTACTTCAGTTGTGCTGGCCCTTGACTGCAACACCTTCAGGAAAGCAAGCCAAGGGCCAACACTGGTAGCTTCCTCCACTTCCTTAGCCATCTTATGCTCCAGTTCATCTGGTGGATGCAGAATTTGCTCCAGATACACTTTTTCTCTTAACAATAGCCATGACCTTAAAAAGATGAAATGGTAATCTCAAAAGAATGTTGTAGGCATGTATTCGAAAGGTCTGTTTCATTCACTTTCCAATATCTTGGGAGAGTACATGTCTTGTCTACAGAACTATTCCTTTTTCCTTTTATTTCCAGCAATGAAAAACTTATGGGTTCCCTATGTTGCTAATATGTATTCGACTCTAGTTTAATGTACAGTTTTATCACGAGTATACAGGCTAAATAACCTTATCTGCTTAAATCCTTTATGGGTTGATTCGCAATGCACGTCAATAATTTGTGGCCATGGCAATCAAAAACAAAGATAAAATTTTTACATACGAATGTACTTTATAGAAATTTGAAGAGATTAGCTCTCATGCCCAGCAACCTGTTGGTGCAGCAAATTCCAATAAATCTAAATAAAAATTTAACAGTTTAATACCATCTCCCTATCCTTACTCTAACAATGCAGATGCATACACAATGTTGCTGGTCATGCTATCTGCATTCTGTGGCAGCAGGATAACCACAAAGTCCAGAAAATGACATCTTGATTATATGATATACAGCTGGTCATGTGCAAAAACTGGATTTTCAAGCAGTCAGCAAATTCTGGTAAATGTCTGCTCTTGTAACTAATTGATAGTCAAACTGTAGCAGAGTAAAACTGGAAATTGGCAACACTTGAATACACAGGGAATACCCTCATCCAAAATGGATGTAATAATACTAACTTCATCAATCCAAACTGATCAAATACCACTGACACAAAACAAAAATTATACAACATACATATAGATATCAGTTTTAACAACTTATAAGAATAAAACTTACCAGTATTAGATGGCATAATCATCTCTTTGTAATTTACTCCATGTCTCATAACCAAAATACTTCACATATTAAAGATTAAAATATGTAAGTCTCTGAGCTCTAAGCTGGGTCACTTTCTCAGGATATTTTTTCCATATTTTGCAGGCACATGGGGACCTCCCTCAAATACGAGGTGTATTATTTAAGTAAGTACCATATTCACACGAACAAGAAAAGAGTAGACTGCTCTTAACAATTTTATTTTTACATGAAAACCTGTACCTTAGTCTATATTTCTACATAGTTTTCACTAAAATTGAGGCACTTATAATATCATAAAACCGGCTTTTGAATCCCATCCTCATAGAAGTCACTGCAACATGACCCTTTCGATAATTTAAACGTTCGGAAAGTTTCTTCAACTTTTGTGGTATAGTATAGAGAAAACATTATGAGCGATAGATTGGTACAGAAATGAGTTTAGAGCTTTCAAAGACGGCCGCACGAATATTGACGATGAGGAATGAAGTGAAGTGAAAGAGAACACAGACGCTTTATGTTTTATTCTTTATCTGATGAGTTTCTCCAAGTTTCAAGAAGTGTTATCTTTATGAAGTTGTTACCGAACGCTTAAATCATCGAAATGGCCTTGTTTGCAGTGGTTTTCAAATTAGGCGGCATACTTCTATGAGGATGGGATTCAAAAACCAGTTGTACGATATTATAAGTGCCTCAATATTAGTGGGAAATATGTAGAAATATAGACTAAGGTATAGGTTTTCATGTAAAAATAAAATCGTTAAGAACAGATTACTCCATTCTTTTTCACATGGATATGGTACATACTTAAAAAACATGCCTCGTAGTTCAAGCTCTTAGAGTAAGATGTTCAGGAATTTGTGTCAATTAACACTATTAATTTTGGAAAAAATATATGAATTAACACTCAAATATTGTCTTTAAAATATCTATCTCAAACTTACTCTATATATGTACATATATAGTAAAAGTAATATCACACCAGGTGCCATTTGTAACTTAAGAAAATCTTATGACAGAGGAACTGTTGGAACAAAACTAAGTCTGAGATAAATGCAATGAGAAGTTTAGGTGGCAAAATAAATATTCAAATAAAACTAAAATGATCTAAGAAATGAGGGCAACTTGAAATTTCCACTTTTAAACTTCTTCTTTATTTCGATATGTCTCAGTATACTATACCATTTTCAAGTATGCTGTTACTGGAAAATGATAAAGTACACTGAAACATATCAGAATAAAGAAGAATTTTTAAAGTGGGAATAGCAAGTTGTTCTCGTTTCTTAGATTATGGATTGTTTCCACCATATCTCACCTGACTCTATATCATTTATAATAAAATTTTCTAATTTTCCTAGTGGGAACATATAAGTACTGGTCACACATACTTTACAAACTAATGTACCTAGAGCATGATTGGGGTTATTAATACTGAATGTATGAATATAATTTTATTTATAGTATACATATCTCAGGGGCCAAAGTAGCCATCTCAATACAAATATTTTATGTCCCTCATGAGTGAAATAATGCCTACTGGGTTAGATGCTTATGACTAACTCAAAGATAACAGGTTCGAATCCTGGTCTGGATGTTGTGTTTGTCTCAAATAACTTTTCTGAATGGTTAGTAATAGCATGTGGCCATAAATATAGGTATGTCAAAAAAAAAAGCAATTAGGTAGCAAAGCAACTCCAGATTGATGGAAACAACAAAAATTCAAAATAAAAATGGCTTTTCCATTTCATCTGCTAATTTAGATTAACATGTGTCTACTTGCAAATAGTTCAAAATGATTCAAATACTGTTCTGACTGCCTTGAATTTACAGGAGAGAGACTTGAAATGAAAAAAACAATAATTTCAAGCAACATGGGTAAAGCAATGCGAAAATTATAATTACCGTGGATTTTCCTGCAATGCTTTGGCCAGGATGTCCAATTTCCTTTGAGCCATTGCCCTTCTGGAGCAACCACCACGGAACTGAAGCTCTGAAGCACGATCTTGGAATCGAAGAAACTCAAGCCAGGTTCTGATGTCATGTGGGTGATCCAAAAGCTTCCTGTTAAATGAACTAGTGGCATGCTGGACCTCCAACTCCAACCTTGAAGTCCTCCAGACACCCTTGCGAACTTCCCCTGAATTCTGATTCTTATCAGGCTCAACCTCTTCTCCACCCTCCTCTTCTTCATTACCTTCAAGAATTTTAACCTTACCATCTGTAACACTTGACTGATAATACCTTCTATTTTTTCCAGAAAACTCCAAAAAGTGGTAAAAGGAAGAACGTTGTCTACCCACAGGAATCCAATATTTTCGTATATACCTGAAACAAAACAATTACATTTAAATATGATTACTTAAAAGTATATACAGTTATAAAATCATCAAACTCTATTTTTTCCCACTAAAACTAATTTTTTGTTGTTAAACCCCTTTATGCTGGAGGCGAAGCGGCCTTTCCTGTACATGCTTGAAAATTTTCATGCCATCAGGCCACATCAGTTATAGACTGTTGCACCTTGAGTATAGATATGTACTGAGAGCTTGTATGGTTTTGTTTTCAAGCAGGATGACCAAGATTAAACCATTCAGATGATCCAGCAGATCTTTGGTGATTATGCCAACTGTCAATTTCACATCAAGCACTGGTAAAAAAAACATGCAGCACTTCAGTGGAGAGTGAGGCATTCTCAGAATGGCCACCCATAAGATGAAATGACGAGCTGTTTGAGAATAGTCTTGGAAGAACATAGCATAACAATCCAGGAAAATTTTCTACATGTGGAAATAAGCACAGGGTTGGTGACTGCATTGTAAAAGAAGAATTGTTCATGCAGAGAGTGTCAGTGAAATTTGTCCCTTAGGTACTGGTGGAGCAGCAGATGGAACTTAAATGCATTAATATTGCACAGGAGATGTTAGACTGTGACGACTCAAGACATCATGAAGATTATCATCACTGGTGATGAGTTTTAAGCAACATTCAGGAAAAGAAGCTCAAGTCCTCCTAGTGGAAACATCTGACATTGCTAAGTAAATGTGAATGTAATTCTGGCCTGTTTCTTTGACTCTTGTGGTGTTGTGCATCATGTATGTACACCACAAGGCCAAACAAACAATGAGGAATACTACCTGGAGTTGCTACATTGCCTTTGTAAGGCTGTTCATAGAAGGCATTTGGACGTGTGGGCAGTGAAGTGGCAATGCACTCATTTAGCCCAAGTTATTCAAGCTTACCTAACCAAGAACATTAGAGCACTTTTTCGTGAGGCTCCCTACTCTTCTGATGTGGCACCATGTGACTTCCTGCTCTTCCCCAGGATGAAAAACATGTGAAAAGGGATGAAATTTAAGGTAGCATGAGGAAATAATGAGAATCGATGATGAAGCTCCATTGCATTCCCGAGGTTTTAACAGCAGTGGCAGAACTGCTGTGAAGAAATGTGTAAACTCCATTGGTATGTATTTTGAAGGCAATGAAATGAAATTTTCGAAAGGTAAATTTTTCTTGCACCCAAAGGATAATACTGTTTTAGTGTAACATGCACACATATTGAAAGTTAAATGAATAGAGTAATTAATCAGGAAGCACTCCAAAAGAGCTGACAACTAGAGAAACTTATGGACTACACTTCTAGAAGAAGAGGGAAACTAATTGGATACATAATGAGGCATAATATTTTAGTAAAACCTGAATTGGAAGATTTTCTAGGAGGAAAGAACCCTAGAGGTAGTATGAGATATAGATGTGGAGAATGATATGATTAGGAACTACAAGGTATGAAAGGGTTGACAATGGACAGGATAGCTTGGAGAACTGCTATAAATGAGCTGGTGAGCGGGGTAGTGTGCTCAGCGGCTTACCCAAAGGTCGCATGTTCGAGTCCCCCCCCAAGGGCATGGGTGTTGTCTAGAATATAGAACCCTATAACCCTATAAACAAAAATTACTAATACTACTACTGCTACAAATAAACTGATATTCAGACTTAGGATGGTCAATAAAGGAAGATGAGCACTGTATTCTACTGGTTGTGCCTCATTTATTTGATGAGATTCACTCATAGTTGTGAAGTAATGATGAAGTACTCTGATGAGTCATCAAAGAAGAATTTTATAATGACAGTAAACTTACAATAACAGGGAATCTAATAGGACACATGTAGAAGCATCGCATTTACATTATAGAGACAGATGAGATGTGGTGGAACAAACCATAATCTAAGAAATAGGTTAAAAGAATTTGCAATTTCCACTTAAAGCACTTCTTCTTTAAGAAGTTTTTAAAGTGGAAATTGCAAATTTTTAAACCTATTTCTTAAAGCATCACATTTAATGAAAACTGTATTGGGAGATATGTACCCGAGAAGTAGAACAAGCAAGACATATGAGATGATGGTGGTGCAAACCCTGGAATCAAACAGAGATTATTCAACCCTTGCCAAGGATTGGATGATCGGAAACCCCATTGGAAGAGATCTTGGTAATGGATGCAGTAAAAGAGGAAGATATTAGCATCTTGGGGTAGATGGTCAGTGTCAATAGGAAGAAACATATTGGAGACAGGATAAATTTCTGAAGTAAAAGAAAATGGGTGAGTTTTGTCACATTTACTAAACCTTTTACAACATGGTACAGTTTTTCCTGAATTTAATATACCTTGGGAAATGTTTCAAGATGTCCTTTCCATGACAAAGGCAACTGGGATATAAAGGTGATACATATATACAAATGGAACTCTCTGATGACCTCTATATAACGTTAATGTTCCCAAATCATTTCCCCTAAAAACCCATAAAGCTGAACATAAGTTGTAACAATGAACTGGAACATAACTGCACTGTAACTCTTGTAGCTGGGCACTTTGGGTCAATAGGAATGGATATATCACTGAGAATTTCAAAACATCCCATTCACATACTGAGCTAACCCGCACCAGATGAAGCTAGAAAGTCTTCACAAGAAATAATGTCTATATATGTGTATAATACAAAAGTGTAATAATAAGGATGGTTGGATTTAAATGATACAAGTGTACATATAAAGGAAGGGTATATGGAAATTAATAACAGCCGAAGTATTGAAGAATATTATAACTTAAAGATGCAACAATAAAGACATGTGGCCTAGGATAATTATTGATATAATATATTCTCATGAAGATTACTCAGGAAATTACAGATCACTGTAGTAAGGCATTGTTTCAATTACGATAGAAATGGTAATTACAGAACATGAGTAATAGAAAAGAAATAGTTTTAATATTTTATGAAATAAATTAAGGCAATGACAATCTAAGTTTTGTAGAAGATTGAAAGTCTCCAAAAGTAAGTATAGAAGAAAACTAAATTCAAATGGATAATCCCAAAAGACTTTTGTCATTAACCACAGAGTTACTAATATTAACATCTCTGCCACCACATTCCAAGACTTGTTTATATATGAACTTATATATAAATATATGAATTCTGTACAATTGACTCTTAGTACACTACTGAATTAAAAGGAAACAATATGAATTCATATACTACAACTTCAATTAACTCCACATGAAAATAAGTGTTTCATTATATTATTTTCCAGTTTAAAAATGCCAAATAATGTTTAATTTTACGTTTCTCTTTACTTATGAATTAATGTTAAGACCGCAATGAAATTATATTGAGACATATATTCTAGCAATAAAAGAGAGGAATAGATGATGATGAAATAATACTTCAGAAGCTTATTCGAGATAAAAAAGAAACGGTGCATCAAGGAAATACTGATGAAAACACTAGGAGTACAATAAACATAACAATAACCATAAGGGGTCCTTTCATGCAGAATTACGAATGTGATAATATATTTAAAAGATCAACGCGGATATAAAGTGGTTAGATTTTCATTACTGGAAGAACTTCATCGGATACTATTAATTACGAATACTTACACTGGGATAGCAGGACGATGCAGGGTATGTACATTTAGATTACCACCTTGTCTAATTTTATCTTCATAGAATTTCGCGTTCACATCGTCTGGGAACCTTTTTTGAAGACCTCTGTCGACAGAAGAAAAAATATTTCAAAATTTCACAAACATTGTCAAACAATAACAAAGAATAAAAATGGTATGTTACTAACTTACATTTCCTTCAACCGGTGTTTTAAGTGTTTACTCGTCTTAGATTTTTTCTTTTTGTGCTTGTGTTTATGCGATGACTTATGTGAAGATTGTTTTATAACTGTAACCTCTGGACCACTGTCATCACTGAGAACAACTACTGGAGGAGAATCTATGGAAATTACTTCAGGAGTAGATTGTACTTGAGTAAAACTAGGATTGGACAGCCAATCCGCTGAAAAGAGAAAATTATTATTGTCGCGAATAATTTTTAGTAAGGAATAATAACTTAACATCATGTCAGGGTATACCTTGATTCTGGCCATTGGGTCTGTTTTCTAGTTGGGAAGTAGAACAACCAGATTCATTCGAAAAAGCTGGAAAAAGGGACATACTGAATTTTTTAAACGTTCCCTCATCGGTTATTACCCACGTTTGTTTACATCCGTGTCGCCCCTTCGATTACCTCTATCGGATTCTATCGATGGATCGATTTTTCGATACAATCGATGTAAGAGCAACTTCAATTCTTCGCGGGAAATAAGGAGTGGATTCTTTTGAATTCTTCTTTTTTCGAGTGTTTTCGTCGCGCTCGTTAACATTTTATTCATCACCAGCATTCCATCCAGCTTTTTCAGCTTAACTTCGACTTGAATAATCAAATTGGAACGTTTCCGTAACTGTTTTTTACAAAAACCATTGAGTGCAGCAAAAACCCGTGAAATATACATATTTCATCAAATCTAGGCTTGGAAAACCTCCGAAAAAAATTGGTGGAGGGTTTTTTTTTGTTTTATCTACGAATGAAATGCTTTTGAAGAACTGTAACAATAACTGTACTTGACGTTGTGATTAATGTTCTCCTACACTAGAGTCTTATAACTGGCTTGAAAGTTATTTAATACCTCTAATTCTAACCCTTTTTAATTAACATTCTAAATTCCCATAATATACCTACCTATTCCTCATTTTCCTAACATTGTCCTTCTACCATATATTTGGCCATTCTATTGCTCCATGGAGTAATATACTCTCATTTCCATTATCCACTATCCCTTACATTTTCCATCTCATTTGGAGGGCCCTAAAATGTAGCCTTAGATAAATAAAAGGATGGCAGTTCACTGAATTCGTTTTATTATTTTTAGCTTTATTTGAAATACAAATGACCTACATTTTTATAATTTTGTTCACACACTATCTTCTGCATACTTGCACACATTTCCATTCAAATATAACATAGTGGTACCTTGAGATAAGAGTCTAATTCATTCTGTGACCAAGCTTGTAAGTCAAAATCCTTGAATCGTAAATCAATTTTCCTTATTTAAATTAATTGAAACTTGATTAATTCATACCAGCTACCAAAAATAGTCCCAAAGTTTGTGTTAAATGTTTATGTTAGTTTAAATTAAATGTTTTCAACATAAGATAAATATATTTATAATGAAAACGTATGAAACATGCATATTAATTTTTATTTCAACTCACTTTTTCTTAAGTTTTTATTTCTTTAGTGGTTGTTTTCTTTTTTGCAATGCTCTTGTCACTTTCATTTCAATGTGAATTTTTTTTGTAATGTGAGTTCTATGTAAGTTTTGCTTGGCATCTTCCAGAAGAGCCCAGTGTCATCATAGTTGAACACCTTTTGGGGATGTATCCTTTGGCTTCAATAAATTCTGCAAAGGTTTTTACAAATTCTTTCGCAATCCTAGAATCAGAGCTTGCTGCCTCACCATGCCTGACAATGGAGTGAATGACAGTCCTTTTTCAGAAGTTTTCGAAGCAACCCTAACTGCCTTTGAAATGCTCCTGTGCTGAAATGCTACTGTGCTGAAATGCTCTGATGCAGCAAATCTGCATAAATGACTCATACTTTCTCAAAAATTATAGTCTCAGTTACAGTGTATCCAGCAAGCTGCTTCTCTGTCAACCATAAAAATAGTAGATTCACTATCTTTCGATGGACCAAGTTGTGTAGCTCTGAAATACTTTTAATGATCTTTGCTGGAGTTATAGCCTTTATCGAATCCTTCAGAATAATTCATATTGTAGAATTTTACATATCGTAATCTCACTGCATTGCCAAGTCTATTACTCTTACATCTTGCTCATGTTTGTGTATTATCTTATGCTTTTAATTCCATGAATTTCACTTTTTCCTTTTCTCACCACTGTTCTTTACACTCACCTTCTTATGACTCGTGGCTATATGAAAAAAATTTAGCTAAATAACTGTATGTACCAAAAAAATTTAAAGCAACATGACAGAAATGCTTCTGCAGCAAGGTAAATGCTTGGATAGAATGTGCAAGACTTGCAATCTGAGCAGTGGCTCATTACACCAATTGGCTTTGATGTTGGTGTTCACTGAAACTGGCTCGTATCTTAAATTTCGACTCATAACTCAAGACCCTACTGATGACTCATATCTAAAAATAAATCATATGTCAGGGTACTTGTATTTCAAGTTGCCTCTGTATTTCATTTACTCATATGCATTATAGGGTAGTTAGGATACCATGGAAGAAGTGTTGCAAACCAAATCTGAAAGACAAATGGAAAAGAAAGGAAAAATAATATCTGAGAGTAGGATGTAAAAAATTGGGGTCTAGAGAACAAAATAGGGAATGCAATAGGGTGATAATAATGTTAGATGAACAGTGTGAAAGTAAAGTGGTAAGTATTGATTACATAAATGGAAGAAATATAAAAATGTTCATAATAGTGAATGATGTAAAAATTAATCTTATTTAAGTCTGTGCTCATTGAGAAAAAAAAGGTTTGAGGAAGAGTTAAGAGGGAAAAATGAGGACAGAGAGAGAGAGAGAGTGACTTACAATAGGAGATATGAATGCAAAAGTGGGGAAAGATAAAGGAGGATATGAAGAAATCACTAGAAGCTATGGAGTAGGCATTGAAAGATGGTGAAAATATATTGCATATGTATTTGAGGACTAAAATGGTGGTCAGCAACACCTGGCATAAGAAGAGGGAAAACCACAAGTTCCCATGCTATTTCTAGAAAGGTGGGCGAGGAAGCTTAAACCCTCAGGCATGTCCGACATAGATACTATGTCAAGTGGAATCCACTCTGAGGGACGTCTGACAGAGTCACTACATCCGATGGTTTCGCTCGCATAACAACAATATTTATGAAAATAATTATTTTAAAAGGTTTAAATTTAATTTAGAATAATTTAAATTAAATTTAAAATTATTGTTAAAATTAAAAAAATTAAAATTTAATATTAATTTATAAAGGCTAAATAACTGGTTTAAAATCAATTCTCCTCCATCCTTGAGGATTGAAATGAAATTTAAAAGGCTGTGCCTGAGGGAATTAATAGAGCATTTACTACTATTGATGCATTGCAAGAAACAATGGCATATGTAAAGGTTATACTTTAGTATGAACTTAGGAGGATATCACATGCAGGTAGGAATATAAGTAAGAACAAAGTTCAAAAGGGTTAAAGGCTGACATTTAGATGGCAGACAGGTTAAAGAAGAGTTCCAAAAAAATAAGGAGTAACATTTTTAAAAATGGGGTAGAAACAATAGAAGAGGAGTGGAAAACAATAAAGAACACAATAGTAAAAACAGCAGAGAAATATGTGGGAGAATATCAAATAGAAGAAAGGAAAACTAAAAAGGATGGTGGAATGACAGGTTAGCAGAAGCAATTGAAAGGCAAAACAAAGCATGGAGAGAATGGCACAAGGATAGAACAGAAAAAATGAGAACAGTGGAAAAGATGGATCAAGTTAGCAATAGTGAAACTTGCAAGATAAATAGTCTGGGGAGAATTTTTCAGACAAGTTAAAAGATACCTTAAAAGGATACAAGAAGATCTTCTATGGGATGATGAGGAACAGAACAAAACCTAGAAAAAGGTTAAGTAAAGTCTTGGAGGCTATGGAAGAAATTTAATAGAGAGAAGAAGAGGTCTTGGAAACCTGAAAGAAACGTTAAAGAACTTTTTGAAGTGCTGAGAGGACAAAAATAGAGATGGGGAAAGTAGAATCAACAGTAGAGGATGATTAGGAGTTTAACATGCTAGATTTAGAGAAGACAGCAAGAGGAAGTCAGTAAGAGACACTAAAAGGGAGCCACCAGGAATAAACAAGCTAATGGTGGTAATGATAATAATGGCAGGACCAGTTGGATTGTAATTGGCAGTATGGGGTGATGCGAGTGATTTGGATGAAGAAAGGGATACTAGAAAATGGGTATTGTAATACCCATTTTCCAGAAACATAACTAGCTAAGGTACAGAGGAATAATGTTACTGTGTCATTGCCTGAAAATTGATGGGAAATAACTACTCCAGAAAATAGAATAGAAGAGACTGCCAACGATGAGCCATACTGTTTCAGAAAAGGAAATCAGTGGTGGACTTAATATTTCTGTTGAGACAGTTACTGGAAAATATATGATAATATGGGAAAGACAATGTAATTGCATTTATTGACTTAATGATGGTATTTGAAATTGTGAGGAGAGAAAAATATGGATAGGAATGAGAATTAAGGGGATTAGGTCAAGAATAATATCATGCATTAAAAAAACTTATGACTTGATGACTGCAAAAGCTTCATTCTGATAGAATAGAGACTATCAGGCAGCTGCCAATCAGATAGGGGAGTGAGGCATGGAAATTTTTTCCACTATATCTGTTTAACATATTAACGAGTGGGATAATCACTTAAGTTCAAAGACAGAATTTTAGAGAAACTCAACACAATAGTATATGCAGATAGTGTAATGGTTTAGGAGTAAAATAAAAAAAACAATGTAACAGATCTTATGAAATGGGCTAGAGGGAGAATATGGATTAGAAATGAATCTGGGAAAATGCAAGTTACTGAAAGTGGAAGGAAATAAAGGGTTTTATTAGAAATTAAGGGCTGAGGAAAAGGAACTGGAGAGGGTGGAAGGATTTAATTACTTGGGAAGCAAGGCAGGATAGAAGCAGAGATATGACAAAGGATAAAGAAGATTGAATAATTTTACAAAATGGTTAAAGACATCATTTGGCAGGGGGACATTGGAAAGGGAGAAAAAATGGCAATATACAAAACTAATTACCAGTCTATGCCAACATAAAGATCAGAGACATGAGTTTGGACAAAGAGGGACTAAAGTAGACTATAGGTGGCAGAGATGAGATTCCTGAGAGGTATAGAGCAAGTAATAGACAAAAAATGGAAGAGAGATTGGGGGTACAGCCATTAGAAGAGTCTATTACAAGAAGACTTTGTAATAGTTTGGGTATGTGTTGAGAGCAGAATACCAAAAAGTGCAATGGCTAAAGAGGAGGGAGGGAAGAGAATGAAATAAAGAGCAAGGATAATCCCTATAGGTCAAGTAAAAAGGAACCCGGAGGAAAGAGGATAGAGTTGGTGGCAAATTGAGGAGGAAAGGAGAAGGAACAACAGAAAGTGCGGAGGATGATGTGTGGAATGGCCTTAGGAAATAGTCATTTCAAAAGATTATGATGGTACAATGGCTGCCTTGTAAATGGAAAAATTGTCCACAATAAGTGATTTATTTTATTATAACTAAAATTAGTAGGTTTTCCCTAAGCCTGCTTCTGTCTTGAGAGCCTAGAATAAATGCAAACAAAAAATAATTCTGCAACTGCTCCATAAAAATTGTGCAAAATTATACGGTTATAAATTAAATCTACACTTCTGTAGAGTATATCGAGTATAAATTAATGAAATCTAATAATAATTTTTTAATCTTTCCCTAAAAAACTAGGCTTAAAGATGATTTTAAATTTAACTTTCAATGAATTTGGTTTCTTTGGCCCTTGTTACCAATTTGGAATTTGGTAACATCTTACAGAAGTAAAGTAAAAGTAAAGTGGTTAAAGGAAAGTGCTAAAACATAATATGATTTTCTAGAGTAAGATACAGGCTTGAAAAGTGATATAAATGTCATGTAATTCGTTTTGAGTTAATCCAAAGACTAATTTTTCATGGATGTATTATGGAACTTGATGTATTTTTTCTTACATAAATCATACTACAGCTTTAAATACCTTCTATCTGTCAGCATTACCTATTTTTAAAATGTATTTATTTTCCTTACATTTCACATAAAACATTTAAATTTCCCTTATAGGCTTAAATTCCCTGTTACGAATAAGTACATATTCCATCTAATTTTACATTCTTCTTCAGATTTTACCTAAAAATTTCCTCTCTCACCTTACCATTCCTAATCTACCTTTTCTGTCTCACTAATGTATGTATTTTCCACAATTTTTCATTACAAGTACCCCAATCTTATATGTTTACTTAATATCAGTCTTTGATACATTTCTTTTCTCAAATACTTTCTATGGCAATGCATTTCATCTTCTAGTGTTTCAAGGTGTTGCTTCAAGTCTGGTCAGCACTAATAGGCTCTTCAGACTAGGAGGAAGAGTAAAGAAGGATGGGAACAGAAGGGGAGGAGGAAGCTTAGGCTCATAAGAGCCTCTAAAAATATGTTTCAACTAGTGAAACTACATTATCATCATCATTTAACCACTAGATCTTCTAGTGTTCTTACAAATACATCCATTTTCATCTGAAATAACAAATAGGTTAATTTTACAACGTTTCAACTTTAATTCTCCTACTTTTACATTTGTTTAAATTTTTAGAAAATCTTATTATTTTCTTATTAGGAAATCATACTCGGCTCTACTATGTGAAACTCCTTCATGATGTATAGGATAAAGGAAACTTAGCAATTCCAAAAATAACACTATTTGTGGAATTTCAAAGTTTCCTTTATCCTATTTTCATATTGTTTTATTTTCATCTAATTCATCTCACTTCGCAGCATCCATCTTTATCTGTAGTCCTTTGGTTTTTTTGATGTACTAATCCTTCGTCATTTGAAAATATAACTTTAACAGCATCTATCTATGTTAACTCCTAATGCAAGTTCTTCCCATGTATCTCCTATCATTTCTCCTGTATGTAGTTTAAAAAGCATGGTCAGTAATGGTTTGGTAATGTTCCAAACTTTACACAACCCTGTTCTACTTCTGCCGGACTTACGTGCCTCTTGACTAAATCTTGCTGAGTCAGTCAATATTTATTTGTTTTTTCATCCCATGTTTTCCATCCTCTAGGACTCTACATGGCACCATGAGTTTTCATATGGTGTCATGTAGAGTCAAAATGAGTCTAACATGAAAAAAATATTGCTTTGAATATTGATGGCTAAGCAACCACCTCCTTCAGGAGGAAGAATAGGCATGGCACATACATTCCACTATCTGGCTGCATAGCCAATGACAAATAAATCTATTGTAAAAAGTTTGTTTTGTTTTATTATCATATTTTTTCATTTTCATATGTTCATGTTAACCAATTAACTACCGTAGTTGCTTGAAGTGCTAAAATGATTGAGTGAAGTAATGAGAAGAAAGACGACCTATAATGTGGCGATCAGGGGGGTGACTTATCTACCACGACAATGACTCTGCACACACACACACACACAAAGGATTAAATATCCAGAACTCTTTGGACGTTTTTTCAAACAATATTTCTAGCTAACATACACACACATAATGGCGAATGAGTCGATAGTTATAATTATGAGTTGATCGAAAACCTACTGTAACTGGTAGACCAACATTCTTGATATAATATATATTTTTTATAAAATATTTATTATTGGTTACTCGTGATCTAGTTGTAAGTACGGTCTCCCACTTCGTATGATTATGAGAAGTTCCACGTAAGGGAAACGGGAAAAACACATAATGTTTATGTTTTAATAATAACCGAGAGTCAAATGAAATCCCATCACATTTCATTTCAGAACGTAAGAGAGCTACAAGAGGGGTGTCACAAGGGGTAATAAAATTCTCAGTTCCCTCAACTTGCCTCCTTGAGGTAGGAAACAAACGCGCTGACGTCTTTAGGGAAGGTCACCCTTGCTGAATCTGTTCGCGAGGAGCGACCGATACTTGGTGAAACGCACGTTTTTCTCATTTCCGATGGATGTCAAGGTCGTGGAATGCGTCCATTTATTTGCCAAGGGCGACGCGCTAGAGTCGGACGGCTTACTCCGGGGTCAGAAGGGAGGAATATTCCTCTCGAATGGTTTTTTTATGCGCCTAATTGGAAGGTCCCTCCGTTTCGGGAGTCCTTTAGATGCCCTCGAGATATCCCCCTACATCCTCTCTCTCGACCTCCCTCCTCTCTCTCTCTCTCCCTCCTCTCTCTCTCTCTCTCCTCTCTCTCTCCATCCCTCCCTTTCCCTCCTATTCTACTTTCACTCGCATGACCGATGCTGCTTGTCTATTAGCGGTAATCATAATTAGTATGCGGGGAATGATAGTGACTAAGCTTAATTAATAATATCCTAATTCCAAGTAAGAGTACATTAGGAATGAAACATGTAATAACTGTGTTCATCCATTTATTTATACGTACATGTATGCATTAAAGTATTAGCGTATTAGATTTGAAATGCTTTAAATAAAATGATGATTAAATTAGCTTTCAAAGAAAATGATGATGGTTTAGTTATAGGAGAGACTTGTGTTCGTCGCACACCTATATTTTTACCCTTTCCAACCTCAGCGGCCGTTGGTCACCTTTGAGGAGCACGTTGTCCGCTCTTTTCTCCTCCTTTCATCGGGGTTTTTTATTATAAAGAGACCTTTCCATTTTATTTCTTTAGTGTAGAAAAGCGCAAATCCTTGTCAAATTTCCCTCCCTTCCCGTAGGAGTATATATCGTAGTGTTCTCGTAGGAAAATTCGACGGCAATGCTCGTCATTTCATTCGGTGTTTATCGAACGATAGGTATCGAGTAAAGCTGGGTGTATAAACAGTAGTAGACCGCTGCCACAATCGAATCCGAAACTTGTATCGACACTGCTAGTAACCGCTAGTGTTTCAAGAGGCATCGAAGTTGCTTTCAAGCTGCTTTACGCGCTTCTAGGTATTTACGAATCAACAAATCGTCTAATTCGCCTGAACTTAGTGATATTTCGCTAATAGATTCCTGGCTATGGCTATAGTAATACGTCAGAGGCGAAGGGACGCACTTTGGTTGATATTGATAAACGAATTGCTTTGGAATAATAACATTTTATTCTGCGGACTAATTCCTGAATTAAGACGATAAAAATACAAGATATATACAAAAGGAAAATAGGTACTACATATTAGTCGTTTATAATTATAAATAATTAAAATGAATGTTTTATTCATAACCAAATATCGTTGTCATTCTTACAGCTACGTTTTTTATTACAAGCTTTTTGAAAGTAGATAAGGAAGCTTGAAAAAGAAGGTCCGAAGAGCCTATTATCGCTGACCAAACATAAAAAAACACCGTAAAAAAATTATATTAACTCAGCAATCATATTATCCATCCCGATAAATGGAAGCCAATAGCGATCGTTGCGGCTTTTACGATAGGCGCATTGCGAAAACTGATGATGGAAAGTAGATGACGTCCTACTTTGGGCAATAGGTCGAACCAGGTTTGACTCTGCTCGACCAAGGCCTAAATCGATCCGTAACAGCGTCGCAGTTGGGGTTCACACGTACGAGTAGCCCGTAACAGTCTACTGTTATAGCACTTGACTGCTACGTGCAAACGCGGCTTAAAGTGATAGCTTCGATAATTATGGAATGTTAGTTTCTTGATGGGTGCCCTGGTTTCTAATCCAGGTCTGTCAGAATGAATTTGGTGGCATTAAGCTGCTGATGATGCGGATGTCACACCCTATTTTTTTCAGCGGGCATAGGAGGGCAAATCGTCCGTCTTGTGTTGTACGAAGCGACTGTCAGCGTGGATAAATTTGATTCCTCATTCATCTCCATTTTCTTCAATCCTGGGATAACCCGTCGTCCAGCATTTTCACCCAATATCTCCGTAAATCTGTACCAATTTTTTTTCCACACTATGGCGTTAGTTAATCTTCTCCATTCTCTTTCCCACATGTGTACAAACAAAACGGAAAAAATATATCAGAGCATTGCTGAGAAATTGAACCATTAGAAAATAAAAAAGGAGATTTTGGCTGAGTCCTTGTGGGAGACACGAATGTGGAAGGGAGGAGAGAATGTAGAGGATTGACGAGAGACTTAGGGAAAGAAAGACGGATGAAGATGTGTTGGGCGTGGTTTGGGGAGGATGCAAAGTTGCCGGGGTAGATGGAATGGGGAGACGGGAAAATTGAAAGCAAGAACTAGAGTTCGACCGCTCAGAAGTGGTCCTGCGCGACAATTTCCGCTCACCCCCTCACTGTCCTCGGCTACCCCCACTCCGGGCTCTTTCCTTCCAGTTTTGTGCCTCCCCCACCAGTGTCACGTCATCGTGGTTGCCAGCTCTTGTCGTTTCTGTTCTCTCTCTCGGTTTGCGCGCTTATGTTCGCTTGTAAACATAGGGAGGTATATGTTATTTTCCATGTTAAACATGCCAGTGAAGAAGTTCATTGATATTAATATGAAATATGAATTTCCTTACGCCGGTGTGATGAAAACTGGCAACACTGTTTTCTTCTCCTTCGGTGTGTGTGTGAGTGAGAGAGTAAAGTAGGGGAGGCAAAAATGGGAGGGGTGGTAGGCATCGTAGCTCCACCCACCGTTCACCGAGAAGGACAATTTATCGGCGTTCGGACTCTACTATTCGCACTTAAAGCCTGCACGATCCGA
>WURS02313757.1:0-18305 GCA_011762765.2 Rhinocypha anisoptera
GCCAACTTTGGACGATCGTAGCTCCGAAAAGACATTGACTCTCGAGTTACAAGCATGTTGGGGGGGGGGGATCTTCTTTCATCCCTGCCCCATACAACGTAAAAACAGGTCCCATCCATTCCTAAAAAAAATCGAAAATATCTATTTTTTCCTGGATTAATATTTCAGAGATAAAAGATCTGCGAGGTTTCAAACTTTCCTTCCTACATTTCACAGGGGTCAACGCTACTTCAAGCACAACTTCTTCGCCATGTTCGCCGCGAAACTGTGTGGCCTCCTCGCCCTGCTGGCCATTCCCTCCATCCTCAGGGTCCTCTCGCTCACCAAGCAGAGCGGGAGTCCGAGCACCGCGTTCAAGAGATACCTGTCGACCCTCGATCACATGCTCAGCTGGTACGAAGGGGACCTGCTGGAGCCGACGTCCAAGTGCGTGAGCGGAATCATGCCCCCCCTCCCGCAAAAAAAATTCACGATTAAGCTTAAAATATCAGGATGCTTCCCAAATGCTACACACTTGGCTTCTAACACAACTTATTCGATTCAAGATTTCGATGTGCCCCCTTATCCTCCCCCAAAAAATTTGCTTTTAGGCCATTCAAATAACGGAAAAAATTGCCGAATTTGGGTATCCAAATCTGAACCTGCGCTTGTTTATAATCGTCGTCTGATTGCAAAAATTGGCGATTTTTCGGCTTGTTGCCGCTTAGCACAGTAAGTTTCAGTGTCAGCGGATAGGTAAGAACAGACAAACTTTTATAAAAAGAAATATATATTGCTTCAAATGCATTTGTCTTAACAATGTCACTTTTATAATTTCCATGGCAATACTAGCTTTTAAGATGTGAACTTAGGTCACCATTATTATCATTTAAAAAATTTAATCCTAAATGTTTACAAGCATAAAAAGTACATGATTTTCAACCAGCTTTTTGCACTATTTTTTGTAAGTTATTACTACTTCAGAATAAACAAATAATAAAACCACTCTTATAGAATAAAATTTCTTCTTAAACACGCTTCTAGCATGCCGCAAAAACCAAGAATGAACATTTATATTGAATGTTTTCAGGATAAATAATTACAATATCTCATAAACAAATTACTTACATAGCCATATTTTAGAATCACGTTTAATTATATTAAAAGCTATATTATCACATGATTTGAAATCTGTCTAAATGAATAATGATTGTTTAAACAATGGCATCATCTTCAAGTCAATTCCCTTGAAACAATGAACGATTCGAGCATCGATATGCCGACCCTAAAAAGACACTCTCACTCCTGTGGAAGATGACCCGAGAGAAATGCACAAAGAGCAAAATAAGGTTTCCATTTCCTGATTTAAAAAAAAAAACCATTGTTCTGTACTTAATCAATCCCAATGAGTAGACATTGATATAATAAAGACTAGAATAATTGATAGAATAGAAGGGTTGATTTTCTTGCAGACTCAATTGGAGGTTAAGACCTCTTCAGCATTTTTGGTTCCATTAACATGTGCTGGAATTAATTACAGGACTCAGGCAATCCCCCATCAAATTCATTTATCATGAAAATACTTAGCTCTTTGGAGAACAGCCATGAAATGTACCAATAATGAAATATTCTTAAAGTATTCACAGGCCCATTAACATTATTTACAATTTTTTTCCAGAGCTTACCAGTCATTATCAGCGGTTCGTGGGAAGCATGATGCTGCTGCCAGGAAAGCACTGAAGATGAACAGTTCCAACGTTCCCCTCTCACAACTGGACATGGTGCTCACCCAATTCGCCTTCATGGGACTGGCCATACTCTGTCCGAACAAACTGGGCATTACATCCTCATCATCTTCCAACAGAGAGGCAGACGAAGAAGGATTCATTCACTTCTGGAGAACCATCGCCTACCTTTTGGGGGTGCAGGACAGGTAAACACAATTTAAGAGGAGTACATCTTTTTAAAAATGCTCTCAATCTTATTATGAAAATATATTATCAAACTGATAACTAACAAAATGACTATTTGAATGGATGACTAAATGAAATTTGAATTAATGAAACTAAATAACTGGATTTCGTATTCCTAAACCATTAGCCCATCAACCAATTTCAGGTATGCAAAGGCTTTCCTGAAAAATGGATGATGTATGTTTCTTAGTGGTGTAAAATAAGAGTTTCTTCTGCAAATACATATTGAAACTAAGCCAGCATATACAAGTGGTAAGCCCCACAGTTGATTTAATTCTATTTGCTTTCCGCATATTAAAATAGTAAATTTCTTGCTTGGATGATGACAGAGACTTCATGCAAGAAACTTGAGATATTCAATACGTGGCTGAGTCAATGTATTTTAAGTCTGGTGAACTGAATAAATTAACAATCTTTCTGACCTACGAAGAATTAACAAGGAAAGAAGTCTACTTCAGACCACAAAATCAAGAAAAATAAATTACCTGGGACATACATTATGACAAACAGCAAACATGAAGTATTGCAACTAGTCCTACAAGATGAGCAGACAGGGGATATGGATAAAGGCAGGAGAGAGGATTGGAGGAAGGGGTAGGACATGCAGACATACTCGTACCATGACAAAATAACTTACCCGAGTAGTTTAAAATGACATCAATAGACCTTTTCTGGGTCGCTTTTGACAAAGTATGCATTGCAATGATGATCACTAGCATGAGAAACAGATAAGACACCTCAAAAGACAAAATTTTCTCAATTCCTCATCAATAATGAGAACCGATCCATCTCCTTCACATATACCCATTTTTGTTGACGCCCCTATACATGAAAAGAGAAATTAATAAGCATATGAAATGCTGAGAGGTGCCTTCAACTAATCCAAAAATACACTAACCTTTGAAACTAAACCCCTCGCTCTCTCCACAAGATTCAACATCTGCCGTCCGAGTACCAGGGAGACCAAGGCAATCTGCAGGGGCCTCCTCGTCAACGTCTTCATCCCTTCGCTGCGGTCACCACCACCGGGCTTTGGGAGGATGGCCAAGGCGCTCATGAATGGCATGTGGGCACTCGTGCCGATCCTCGATGCCCACGCCTTCCTAAGGTACACGCGCTCCCTGATGGGTGACAAGGTGAAGGACGAAGAGGAAGCAAAGCACTACTCCAAGGGCAAGGAGCTAACAGATCAGGTCCAAGGGTTCGGTGGGCCATACAGCCGATTCATCTTTAATCTGCTGGTATGTCATTGTTGTGTCTTGTTTCAATTCTTCCCCCCATTACCACCCGTTTCCCAGTTAACAAGAGAAATATGTATCATTGGTATTCAAAAGAAATATAATGAAAACTTCTATAGGAAAAACTATTATTATATACTAAAATAATTATATTATATTTATTTTACAATTGCCCACACACAGCAGTAAGCGGCCAATTATGGTGGACAGCATAATGTTTATTAACAATGATGAAACACACACACATCTATGCCCTAGGTGGAGATAGAAAAATCCACCAGGTTGGAATTTGAATCTGCAACCTCCCCACTTGAACTGGTGAGGATGTTACCCCTCCCCCATTGAGTCTGGCTGTCAGTCATTATATCATGAGAAAATTAACTTGATGTTTATCTTATAATTTAATCAAAGTTTAGTCATTCTTTTGTAAAATATTTTCTGGTACAGTTGTTGTAGTGTGTGTTAATCAAAACATAATTAATTAAACTCGACTGTCTCAGGCTTGACTACGTGGAAATTCATTATGAGAATGAAGACTGTAGCTTTCCACAAATTTTTATTTCTTGGTATAACTAGTTTTGAACTGCGTCGAAACTAGTTATACCAAGAAAATAAAATTGTGGAAATCTACGGTCTTCTTCTTCATTGCATAATTAATTCATTTTTTTACTGAAATAAGATTTGAAATATATATAAATAAGAGCAGAGAATAAAAACTCTACTTGAAATACTGAGTAGAGCAAGTTGCACAAAATTAAAAAGTTCCAATTACACAGAAAACTTATTTTCTACATCACACATGATATGACTGACACACATACTGAAAAATTGCTTTGAATACAAATTAATATCATCAGATGATGGTAATGATATAACAAAATTTGAAAATTAAATTGTGGACTACGAGTATTAATAATCATCCAATTTATTTAGTGTTAAATGATTATGATATTTTATGATGACAATTTCTGTTGCCTAAAGTAACATATAATTGTCTGATTTTTCTAATATGTTACTTTTTTCTCTGATACCTTATGAGGTGTCTACTATCATCCTTACAAACCTTATAACATGTACTTGTGCATATAATTGTACTTATGTTCCTTAGGCAAATAAACATTATTATTATTATCCTGGTCCTCCAAGCCAGTGACTTATCTGGAGGTGCCAATTTGCCATAGTGGACATTTTACAATTACATTTTAATTTCACAAATTACACCATTTAGTGCATTTGGATTATTGTTCTGATAATATTAATAATGGTCCATGAGGGAGCCAACATATCAGCTCAACTTTTTGAGCCAGAAGTAGGAGCCAACATAACATCTGAACAGGGTTTGAATGCTGGAATGAGTTGATTTCCATTCAATCCATTTAAAAATTCTAAAATATTTGATTCTCATAAGTTCAAAGACAAGAGGTCCTAATCAACTCCTATTCCAATCTACATTGTAGTTAATGTAGTAGTCATGTTGTTGCCTATGTTACCATAGTTCCTCAGCTCCTTGTTTATACCATTTAAGCAGGTGCCTATATTTTAAAGAAAAACTAACTCATATATATGTCACCACTCATCCAAAATGGACCCAATGCCTAAGCTGTTGAATTGATGGAAGCAAATTATGAGTGATAGAAATATTTATCATCAATTACGAATAATGTTAGCTACTAATGTTAATCCTAAGACCACCAATTTTTCTAAATGAAAACTAAAATCAAAAGTATTCTGTGAGGTGTCAGTTGACACAATAGAATAGTATATCCTAATTGTAATGTAATGATTTCTATATGTACATCTGTGCATTTCTCCACTTTTTTTGATAAATAACATTAATAATTTAATTTTTTGCAGGTTATTGTGCAGGAAACATTACTTGGATTCAGATTAATAAATGCATTTCTTCGACCATACCTCAACATCCAATTGAAGTTTGCTTTATTTTTGGCTCACAAATTCCCATTCCTGACAATTACTCATTCCTACTAAATTGTATAAAGACATTACTCTGTAGCATACAATGTATTATACTCTTCATTAACTTTAAAAATATTATAATGAAATACTTCCTCGAAGAATAATGTTACCATTGTTGATTTTGTAGATATTTAAAAGATGTATAACTTTGTTCATAATTGATAAGTTATATTGCACATATTGTTCTTGTTCAGTTGTATGTGACAATCTGTGATCCAAGGATCAAATATGACAATGTAGGAAAACAGTACAATACATTTTCTTATAAAAAAAAGCATTTTAATTGATTTCATGGAATTATCTAAACGCATAAGGACTTATTGATCATTTAAATTAGCAAAAAGGTAATAAAGAGAAGTAGTTGAGATTGTTATGAAAAGGTTCATTTATCATAGGCAGATTGAGTATTTTAACACATTCATTATGAAAAAAATAACTGCTTTTGGCTCTACTTTGTGGAACTCCATATTAAAAGGTTAAAAAACACACTGCCCTTTCCACATAAAAACTTTCTTAATGTACGACCAGTTTCATTACATAATACCTGATGATGTTACTTATGTAATGAAACCGGTCGTACATTAAGTCTTTATGTAGAAAAAGTAGAGAGTTTTTTTCAACCTTTCCATTTATTATGGATGACACCCTGTCCTACTCAGTGAGGTTATACTGACTGGTATATGAGCATTAAAGAGCATCCGCTCCATGGGAAAGATTTAAAACTTTTGGCCGAGATGAATGTGTTAAGAAGATGAATTGATGATAGAAGCGAGGGAATCATTCCAAACATTAACCACAAAAATGAAATGGGGGAATGAGTCAACATACAGAGACATACAGCCATCATCAAACTATCAACTTAGGGATTAACGTGAATCATAGATGTAATAAATGACAAGGTAAAAGTGTATACAGGAAAATTTAAAAAAGGATGTCATGGCAATCTACTGATTACAAATGCCCTAATTAATAACCAAGGTTGCCTAGAATTCTCTCCACATCTTGGTTAGTACACGTCCATGTAATGGAACTATGTATTGACCCTTAATCAGTGACATACAATCTAAGATGCCAATACGACATTGAAAATGTAAAAATATCACAAACCTTGATTTTAAGAATTATTTTATCTTGTGCACCTTCTAAGATGGAATAACAGAACCTAATACTCTCATTCATATTCTACTGGACAGACATGCATATATTTCAGTTATTGAACACGATTGCATTTTTGCCCAGATGAATGATAAACAGTTATTAAATTTTTGATAGAAATGTTCCCGTGCAATAAATAATAGCTTGATACGAGTCTCCTTTTTTACCTGGTTTTCTGTCTGATCTCCTCCACTGTCAATGATTACATGAGAAGTGTTTCATGTCACCAGTTTAAGGGTTGATGGATCAATAATACCTACCTATGCATAAATGACATTCAATCATACCAAATTTAATGGAACTAAAAACAAAATAATAAGCAAAAGAATGTTTCATGTTTTAAAATCTTTGAGTTTCAACACTTCTAGTGTTCCAGCGGGCCAATCTATCGGACCTAGGTATATGTGAAAAGTGCCATGGGTCGATCTATCTGCCCAACTTTATGTTTAATAAATAGCTTTTCCTAAAATTTTCAGTAGATAAAAATATCAATAAAATATTTTACTTACCGTGTTTTTGGAGTCTAAATAAAAAAATGACATTAAATTGATAAATGCATATTATATATATTAAAATGTGCAAATCAACAAATTCCATGAAAAATCCTTGGCATTTTTCAAATATACCAGGTGATAGGGACTGGCACTAAAAAAGTCGTGCAGTTATCCTCAGGGTCTATCAAAATCTTACATGTAATCGGTAAAGCACCTTTAATTAAGTACCACCTTCAGTCATAAACCATTATTTTTATCAGCGATAGTTTCAGGATTAACTAGGTGAAATTCTTTCATCTTGAATTTAAAAAATTACAAATACACTGCAATTTCACAATTTTCACCTTTCTTAGTAATTGTCCATCAATGGCTAGTTTTGAAGGGTTTTTAGAGGATTTTGAAAGTAATGTTGATATCACACGGCTGTACAATGGAGCCAAGAAAGAAATTCTAATCATGATTACCTGAGAGTAATCATGATTCATAGAAATCGATATAAAACCTTATATCAATGTGGTGCAGCCAATTTTTTTTATTTACTCTACAGACTTACAGGTTTAATTAAAATGATTTACTTATTGTAATTTCCTTTAAAATTTAAGAAAAAATATCTAAAAAACATGTGGTTAATAAACAAAACAAGAGGTCACTTGAATATATTTCAACAAAAGAAAATTTACTTTAGTGGAAATATATAAAAGTGACAACCTAGGTCTTGTCTCATTATGTAATTCCACCATTATTATGTAATGCCCTCCTCAGTGAATTTATGAGGCCAATGATAGATTGACACAAGGCATTTGTTGCACATACCCCCCGAGGGCTGATAGATCAATCCACTGGCACAAAGGGTTAAAAACAAAAGATGAAAAGATACCACCTTCATATCCCTTAGTATGGCTTTTAAGAGTAAAAGGTAACACAGAGCATATAAGAATATAGAACTTCCATAAGAAAAGTGTGCATGATTTGTGTTTACTCCTTTCAAGTTTTAGTAATGGGATACAATTGCTGGGAAACGTTGATGGGAGACATTAACATGAAACAAGGAAAACATGGCTAGGTGTTAGGTAAAGGCAAGAGTCACAACCACCTTATGCATCTATGTATGTGAGGAGATGGGCAACTTTCATCTCTACACATATCACAATCACAGATGTAATACGTGTAGAGACACTTGACAACACTTCAGAGTTTGTCAAGTGATACTGGAGCCACCTGCCTGCTTCAATTCCTCTGTGATTGCACAGAAACTACATTCAAAACTGCTATTGTGTCCACTAGTTGAAAGCTCCCATCTTAAGTTAACGTTTCCTGTCAATTGAGCCCCAGCCTTTACTCTATGGAAAAGGTCTCCCTTATGTGTTGGACATGCACTCATGAGATAAACTGGTTACAGGTAGATTTCCGAGGGACAATATACTTCTTACAACTAAGATTCTTCCAAGGAAAAGTGACTTTTGAAAAGCCTAGAGATGCAATCTATTGATGGTGATTACTAATATATCAATGTAGATAGGTATGATGAACTTCAACCTACAGTAAACCCCTCTTCATCTCTGTATACTTCCTCCAGTCTTCTTTCTTCCAAGCCATTCATGTCTTTGCTCCATAAAGATCACAAAATCATTCAGCCAGCCTCAATTCCAGGTCTGATTGACTGCACAGTATTCATTTTTATTGAGTGCTTCCTTTGCCATAGTGATTCTCGTGTTTACCTCCTGGTTGCACCTCAACATCTCCCCCCGCCCCCATTGATCCTGAGTACTTCAAAGGTTTTATTTGTTCAACTTTCTCTCCAGTGATACCTTCAAGGGTTCCTTGCCAATTACCTTCGGGAAGTTACCAAAAACACAAATTATGGTCACATATCCATCAGCAGATTCCAAATTTTCAGGGATGAGTGCTTCAATATTTGCAATTTAAGAGCTTTGAACATGCTTATGCCAGTAATTAACATGAATGTAGATCCATAAAGGACCTGAGGCAAATTCCTACATCAACAACTTCACATCTTTTCATGTGGCATAAAATACCATTTGAAGATCTTGTAGGTATCCTTTTGGCTAATTGAACACCTAGATTTCTAGAAAAGAAAGAAATGTAAAGAAAATTAAAAATAAATCAAAATAATCCAAAGAATAAACGTTTTTACAAAGAAAAACTAATTCAGTGGGTCCTTTGGATTAAAAATTCACATTCAGAAGGTATTTTATTAATGCTTTTTAATGACAATTAATTGAAAAACTCTCTTTCAATTTAACATTCATTTGAATGTACAACCACTATAGGTCCCAATTCAAACTTTGAAACAAAAAATATCACAATAATTCCATTTGTCACAGGAGTACAACATATATATTCCCAGCAACTACAAAGTTATGTTAATGAATGTGAATTACCTGTATGCATTGACATTTTCATTATTGAAATAATTTTTTCTGTATTTTCTGGATCACTTGAGGTTTCATGCAGGGTCATTTTCAAGCACATGTATCATTAGTTTTGAGCTCCTAATATCTGCAAAGGAGTCATTTGTACATTTATGAATGGAGCTCTACAATATTTATACTTCTTGTTGATAACATTGAAATACATTGGTTCTGGGGGGCAATTTACTAAGTTATACACATTTTAATTTTATAATTCCAAATTATGAAAAACATCACAACTATCATTTTTGTTGTAATGTGAGATCAAACTAAATACTCTTGAGGGACATCAGCAAGCAACCCACTTTATTCCAAGCATTGAGTAATAAAATGCATTGGAAGTAATTAATGATGGAGATCAAAGTTTAAATAAAGCAATACTTGACAACAAAAAGATCTGCCAAAACACCAAAATCTAAATAAACATTTGGAGGAAATGCTACTTTACTTTTGTCAATCATAAGTTACAGAATTCCTTGTGACCCAAACATCTCACTTGAAGCATTCACGTCAAAGAGTTGAGACTTCACACTTTGCATTTTGGTGCTAAAATAAAATCCACATGCCTAAATTATTTTGCAAAAATTAAGCAAAACACAAATGCATGCACTAAGTGGGAAAATGTTGAGAAAGACAAGACTGAAATGAAAACATGAGACAATGAATGACAGGTGAAGAGCTGCTTCTGCCTAAGAGCAAGTAAGTACTTCCAGCAGATGACAAGTCCTGTTGGAATTGATTTTGAAATTTATGTACAGAAGTAAATCGTGACTGGTTATGTTCATTTAACAAGCTACCTTTAGTTTTCATGAAAAATGCAACATCTGATGGTTATAACCAAGTTTTCAAAATTTTACAAAGATCTCTATCTCCAGCCAGGCAGTTTATGCAAAATATGAAGACAGTTATGTTACTAAATGAAAATATCATCAATATGATCAACATTCATAATATCAGGTAAATTGACCTGTTTTACAGCCAACAGGCCAGTGAGATTAGTTAAGTATTCCTGTTCTTATAAAGTTTCATCAAACTTACCAACCAACTCAAGCTCTACAGTCAATGTGACAAACCTAAGCCTGAAAATTCGAACTAATTATAGTTTTACATCAATAATTCAATTCCTTAGCTCACGCAAAATTAATTTCATATGCATCAGAAGAAAATTTAACAGCACATCTCCATAGTGATATTTACTTTGGAAAGATTTTATATAAAATCAGTAAAACAATTTGTGGAAGACAGTATACACTCGAAAGTGGAGGGAACTCAAACCTGATATTGTGTATAAAGAGAAATGAAGGATGGGAGTTTCTACAGGATAAATTTTATTTTAGACTCTCACTTAAGCCATCGTTAAGTTTAAAATGAAGGCTAATGAGCAGTATTAAAACAAGGAGTGTTAGTAGGAAGAACTCTACTGATCAAGGACATAGCATAGGAGAGGAGAAAGTGGAGATAAGTATGAGGCAAGGGGACAAAAGAAGAAAATCTATCTATCTATCCTATCCATAGTTCAATGCCGTTAAGTCTACTGACACTTGCTTCCATAAATCAGCAGAAACTTCAAAAGAAACAAAACATCCATTAACCTGTGGAAAAGTGCAGTCAAAACACATTGATTGTTTAGCCTGCTATAAACGAGTGTGACCAACACTGAAATCATTTGGCAGCATGAAATGCCCCTTAAGTCTCCATCTTGTTGAACACTCCTGACTTTCTAACAATACCATTTCACTTACTTCGTCTCAAGTATTTTTTTTAAATTCTCATCTCTTTGAAGTGATTATCTTTTGAACACCTTTTGCCAATCATTTACTATGTATTCCCCTGTGACACCATGGAAGCTCAAGAGAGCTGAGTAGTACATACTGTATATGGACTCTCAGTCATAAAACAGATGAACAAGCATGAGCTTATGCTGAAAAATGTAGGTAAAACCTGTTAGCATTTTTACATTGTTTTTTAAATCAGGAGTTTTTCTACCTGGAAAATATCCAACTGAAAATAAGAAAATCTCATTTAAACAACAACCTTACTCAAAGATTCTCATAGTAAATTTTTACCTGATTCAAATTTCTTAATTCCTTCCCATACTTACTGACAAGACTTCATTTAAGAGCTTTTCACAACTCACAAATGTAAATAACAATGGAAAATTAATTCTCTGGAGGGTCTCATGTACTTAAAAGGACCACACTTACTTACCCGAGTCACATTTCAATCATTTACTGAAAATAAATTCAAGGTGTCAGTAGGTATGTTGGGGTTTGTAATACCTTTTGTTCGTGAAATTTTATATTACTTATGGCATACCAACATTAGGAATGAGCTTGACAAAATACTGCACATGCATAAGCCTCAAAGTCAGTTTTCCAGTAGTGACCAACAGTTCCATCTACTTTGAATACACAATTAGTTACAATATTCACATCATAACAATCATGTCACACACCCAGGAATGCAAATCATCATCAAAAGTACAATGAAACTTAAGGGAAAATGTGATACCTGTGAACTTTTTCCTCATCAATTCCAGTCTTATTAAACAGGAAAAATTAGCTTCTCTCTCAGAAAATTTGTTCAATAAAACTAATTTTTAAAAAATTAGGTTATCATCAACCCTAACTTCTGTGGTCAAGTTTTGATTTTCCTGAACCATCACCTTATGAAAAAATTAATCAGATAGTTCTGAAATCAGTTAATTGGAGCACATATTCTCTTGGAAGTGATAAAGTAAACAATAAAATTTACCTAGTTATTATAGCCATTTATAACACTAAAAAGGAATGTGCAAGGTATCATGAGTATAGGAACTATATCCTTTGGAAAAGGATACATGATGGTAGCCTTATTTTAACTGTGACAATTACATAAGTTCCTAGGGTTTAACAAAATGATAAAACTGTATATTTTTAATGATTAAAAGGTTAAAATATTAGCTCTCATTAGTTTAATATTAAGTAAAGAACAAGGAATTTATAACCTGGTTA
This sequence comes from Rhinocypha anisoptera, assembly GCA_011762765.2. Taxonomy (NCBI): domain Eukaryota; kingdom Metazoa; phylum Arthropoda; class Insecta; order Odonata; family Chlorocyphidae; genus Rhinocypha; species Rhinocypha anisoptera. The sequence goes on from WURS02313757.1 coordinate 12,242, forward strand.
ACTTCACATTCATTAACTTTATGCTTACAAGATGCCACTTAACAGCAAGTGGGATGGAACAAATGAAAATCAACAAATCCATTTCCTGCATATGATTCTCATAAAATCTGCTAACCATAAAAAAAACAATTTCAACCTGGAGGAGGTTATAACAATTCAAGATACCAGTAAACATAAGTTGATTTTTCTTATACTATACATTCAATTTGAACAAACTTCAAAGGTCTGACGTGTCATAAATAAAACTCGTATGGAATTAACTAGTATTTCATATAGATATTTCATTTTACAGAAATACTAAAATTGCTCCCTTTTAATGTTCATATATTTAGTGTTATGGAATTGTAACTCCAAATGAATGAAGCATTCATAACCACTTTTATTTTCTCCTTTGCGTAATGCTGGTTTAGTAAATACCAATATGTGACAAAGGAAATACTGCTGTCTTGCAGTCAAGCATTGCTTTGAAAACCCTGTTCAAACAAAAACCTAAGTCGATTGGGAAAGTTGACTCAGGTAAACCAAACCAGATAAATAAGCATGGATAATCAAAAGCTTTTGGTACAATGAAACTGAACACTTTGATGGCACTGGGGAAGAACTCCACAATGAAACATGGGGTTTTTTAATGTAAGAAGAAAGCAGGAAGTGAAGGGAAGGTTAAAAAAAAACCAGGAGCTTATAGGATGGGAGGAGAGTGATAGTGGAAAAGATGGCACTGATGATACTGGATAGAAAATGGAACATGTTGATGCATTCACTGTCGAGTTACCGGATGAATTGCCTGAGTATATTCCAAGAGGTGTCAGAATAGAACAATTACTAAACCCAAATTCATGAAGGACAAGAATAAAATTCACTAAGAATAGTGCCATGATGGGAATGACAGAGAGTAGTTGAGGGCTACGGAATCGGGGGTTTGGTGAGAGGACAGGGAGTGTGCAAAGATTTTCACTCGACCAATTGGAAAAAAATAGTCTACCACAAGAAGCCAAAAAAGAAAGCAAGGGCAAGAATGCCACAGTCGAGAAATTGGGTAGAAGTGAGAAGAAATGAAAGAGGTAGAAGATGAGGAATGTACGCATGTATGCCCTCATGCATGCAGATTCTATGTCCTCATGCTTAAAAAAAATTAACAGCAGAATGAGAAGAAGATTTCACTAACTCAGCTACGAAACAAATCAGCAAACATCACACACTACTATATATAGCCAATGTGTGAAAAATAAAAACATTAATGTAGTTGTAATTCCATTTTAATACTTGAAGAACACCTAGACAATATCACATACAGCTGAAATCTATCTTTTTTTTCATCATCAAGAAAATATAAATATTGAACCAACAGGATGGAGCACAAATCTGCCTGATTTCATGACCTGGGCATGACTCCCTGAAACAATGAGATGATGTACATCCATAAAGAAGGTTGCGTCCAAGCATGAACATCATAAAAGAGTCATCAAGTATCCAATCAGGGGGACTCACTTGGGATTGCTTCGTACTAATTGCTGCGCGAAACACATTCGTGTCACTGTGGGATTCAACCCATTCCAAAGAATTCAATTATTACACTCAAGTTTTAAAGCCTTAAAAAAAACTTGCCTTAAATAAACAGCCACAATAAAATGCTAATTCAATACCCCAAGTACTGAATATTTTATGAGGCAGTAACTTAAAAAAAAATAATAATAAAAACCCATGCAAGTTAAAAATAACTCTAAAACCAAGTACTCTTATAGCAAAGTATTTCGACTTCCATTGGAAATCATTTGAGTTAAAAATAACATTTGCTATACATCTGGAACCAGATCAGGCTTTTTTATTAATTGAACGTAAATGGTTTCCATTCTTGCTTCTTTGGATTTCATGTCAAAACAAAAAAAAACACTTCCTGAGTGACAATGGCCAAGTGTTTTTTAGAGTGGAAAAAAACACAAAACTCAACACTTCAATTGTATACAATCCATATCACTCACAGTTGTACACAAAATTGCATTAATGTCAACCAAATTGCATCGTGTCGGCAATCGACTCAAAGAGACAGGCCTACTCAGATGCGTCGCTGGCCCCTTGTGCAAATTTCTGGATCCTCCTGCGTCGCACTTCCTCTGTCTCCGAGGGTTCGCTCGAAGATTGCGCAAGGACGGCAGCACCTTCGCTCCTGCCATTGCTGGTGCTGTCGACAGCAGCGCTGGAAGTGGATGCACCAGCGTTGATGTTTGCTGTCGCATCTTTGGTTGTCTCTTCCTTGACCTCTTCCGTCCTGGAACTGGGAATCACGGAATAACTACCCCTTAGAACAAGTCACCATCTACGTTTTAATGTGAGCAATTCAAACATGGACTAAATAGGATGGTTAAGGAGAAAAATTTCATGCTTCTTGGTATTCGGTACTTTTTCCCTTAAAAATATCTAGATATTTTAATTCTACACCAATGTCATAATAGCATAACGTAACGTAAATATTAAACGTAACAACTAGGGACAAATATTTAACACTCGATTCTTGATGATTCACATGTCGGTTTTTCAACCTTTTCAGTGCTAAGCATTTCCTCCAAACTTCATGCTACACGTAACAGTGTGATTTAAATATACACAGCATGCACTAGAATCCAGCCACGTTGAAATGGTCATGAAAGAAAATTTCTGGGCACCCTCTCTCTGTCTTCGATTACCCCCACTCCGTGATCTTTACTTCCTACTTTTATTTTTGTTTCAAAGTTTTTATAAAGATTTTTTATTGCTAGGATATACTTTCCATTTCTATTACTCTAATCCATGATATGGTAAAGATTTTTGATGGGAACTGTATTATTAAAAACAAAATATAAAAATAAAGGAAATCCGGAATTAAAAATTTTGCTGTAATTGTTCAAGAAAGTAAAACAATATGGTCAAGTAATTCAAAATTTTAAATCATTATGCTGGGAAAAATGAAAGTTATCTCAATTATTCAGTCGGGAAGGATATAAATAAAAAAATAAGCATTCAATAAATAATTCACTCACACATTTTAGGTTTGTAGATAATTTATCCTCACATCAGCGACCAACATTCACACCATTAAAGAATAATAAAAAAAGGAAAGTCAATCAAAATGCAGTGACGTTTGCAAAAGATGATAGCATAACTTTTGCCAGCAGAAATGCTCTTGTGCTTTTCACGCCTGATTCTGCATCGATTGATTCTCCTCATGTCACTCACCACCTCACCTGGTTTCCCCCGACTGTGGCTGTCCCGTCTGTCGCACTTGAGCACCACCATCGACAGATGCAACAGCAGCTGCGTACTGCCCCATCGCAGTCACAGCTGCATCAAGCAGTATCTGGATTGTCCGCAACGCTTCAATCCTTGCCTCGAGTCCTTCACGTCCGGCCAATTCCATACGCCTCAGCTCCTCATCGGGGAGTCCCGAAAGGCAGCCGACTGGGGGAGGAGGGGGAGGGACACCTACGGGAAGAGAACCATGACATCACGCAAGATGGTAATGGAGCTCTTGCTAATGATCAAAATAAAAAACACTTGGTTTAATTCCACATAATGTATTTTCAAACTCTACCAGTTTCAACCTTTACAGGTCATTTTCAAGAGGTAATATGTCCATTTTACCTCTTGAAATTTAGCCCACAATTGATTTTTTCACATATAAATTGCGGGGCAAGATGTTCAATGGAATCTGATATTTTAGGATGAAATGGTTCCAACTTTGTTATGTGCATTCAAAGAACATTATGCGTAGGAGGATTAACTGCATCACAATTTTATCTCTGCCTCATCTTCATCTCAAGATTAAATATTTAAAATAGTTCATACGACAAGAAACAAATCAATAGAATGCTATAAGATTTGGTGCCTTCCCGGTGAATGATGTTAACGAAGTCTTCTGGGGTTGACCAGCAGGTCAAGGGCTTCATTATGGCCCAGTGGCCAAAATAGAACCCCTGACCCAGTGGAAAACCCGAGGACAATAGAATGACACTCTTAATCATATATGCAGTGTTTTTTTATGCAAATATTGGCTTTTTCAGTCAGTTCTATATGGAGTAATAGGTGCCTCCAATGCACCAAGGATCTTTAAGAGTGAAGTGAATTGCCACTTGTCTTATTAACACTAGGAAGGGGTGCTTATTCTTTTTGTATGGAGGACTTTATAGTCACTGCTATCCCAATACCTCCGACAAAGTCAATGGCAAATGTTCAATTGATGATGAGAAGATTAGCATATGGAAGAAAGAGAAACGATAAACAGAAATAATAATAATAAATGGTCTTTATTGGGCCGAGATAAGACTAAATATGTAGTCCCTTACACCTAACCCCTAAGAAATGAGAGTACTAAAACAGAGAATGACAATAACTTCATTTTTGGTATGGACTTCATTCATGCAAAAGAAGTTGGATGATCTGTGGTACATCATAAAGCAACCGAAGAAAGAGAATACGTCAAAATGTAGGGAATTTTTCACCCTGAATACAACTTCTAGATCCTTTCTTAATATTTTTGGTATATTAATGGTATTTTCATGGTGACTGGATATTTTCCCTGAAAACTCAGCCAACCAAATTGCTCTTGCCAATCATGTGAAATGCAAACACTCCAATGTCTTAGGTTAAAGGATACTTACCAAATGGTACAAATGGGAAGGGTGGGTAGAAGAATGGTGGGTTGGTCCTGGGAATCCCTTCAGCTGAGCCTCCGGACTCTCCTGGATTCTGTGAAGATGAGCTATCGGTCCCACCTCCACGACCAGCAGCATCGCCATCTGAAGATGAAGGATCGCCTGTGACAATAAAATAATAATTTACTTCAAATGCTCCATTTACACTGTTTTCCCCAGATATTTTTCTGGCCATAAAAAACCAGATTAATTAACCAAATGGTTGATTATATAAGCAATGCCAAAGTGAACTTTGTGCAAGGGCTTATATAACACACTATTCATGTCTCAGACTGAACTTAGTAGGTGCCATTCCATACCATAGGCATACCATGAAGGTTTGAAGGATGAGGCCGATACTTTGAGAAATTCCATTATGATGATGATGACTTACATCTTTGGTACTATGCTGTTGGACTAGTCCTGAAGATGTTAAAGTGTAGTGAAACTGGTTGATCAATAAATATATCTCTTGTGGAATACAAAATCATTATTATAATCTGTTTTTCCTATCAAACCATTTAGAAATTTTGCATACCCACTGGAATAAATTAAACATTCCAGTTTCATTTGGAATAAATTATGAAATTTCTTCTGAACATATATGTCATATGATTTAATCATTCTTTCTGTTCAAAAATAAATTGAAGTGGTAAGGTGCAGGAAAGATGAGGAGAGAGAAATGTCCCAGCATATAATAAAGAGTAAATACCCCAAGATAAATACCAAATAGCCTTCTCAGTTCCCTCCAAAGTCAGCAACCATTTGATCATCAACAAAGGCCAATTACCCTATCTACAGAGAAGTGGCATATGAAGTGGCTTGAAGTGCGATGACTGCCCAGCTCAATACATCAGAAGAACAAGCCGCAGCCTAGCCAAGAACCAGAGAGCACCAGAAGTGCTTCGAAGCAGGCAAAGATCATTCTTTGCTTGCGAGACACCTCTTAGAAAGTGATCATCAAAGCAAATTCTCCCCAGAAATCCTTCACTTCAAAGGTAAGAATTAAAATTAGATGCTCTTGAAGCACTTGAAATTATCCAAGATACCCGCAAAAAGACCCCTTTTGTCAACGAACAGATTCCCCCCTTTAACTCCCCACTTTCAACTCCCTCAAGTGACCAGACCAGCAGACAACTGAGAACTCACAAAAAATAATTAAGTAAATCAGGAAAATGAGGTAATTAAACATTTACGAGGGTGGTCTGAAAAGTTTCTGCCCCTTCAAAGATACAAGACATTTTTTCTGAATTTTTTTAAAATTATAAAATGTATACCTAGAAGAAGCAATAAAGGAAATAGAAGAAAAGAGCATCAGAGGTGTCAAAGTGAACGGAGAAGAAATTAACATGCTACGTTTCGCGGACGACATAGCAGTCATAACAGAGAAACGTGAAGAC
>WURS02313866.1:0-18305 GCA_011762765.2 Rhinocypha anisoptera
TGAACGATACAAAATTTAGGGCTTATGTTATGTCTAAGTTACGTCCTTAAGTTATGTTCTTATGTTCAATGTGAACCTGCCTTAATAGTTTTTTTTCCATTCAATCGAAGGGACCTCAATTTCCATGTTCATATCCGGAATTTTTCCATTTTGGAACGATTCACTCCTTCCAGTAGTCCCCCTCCCCCTGTTATCACATCGTGAACCGGACGATTTTCCTGACATCTCCTGAATCCCCCTCTAATATAGGGCACCGGGGAGCAAAGGACTGAGTTGAGGATGAGTGGTGAGCTTACTTGGAAGAAACAGGATCCAATGACTAAGTTCCTGGCCATTGAACAGAGACCTTTGATGGCCGCCAGACATCCCTTCTCAAATACCCCTGTGCTCATCGTCGTGCAAGATAATGTGACCCCATTATCGCAGCAGGACTGAGGCAGCGTCACGTTCCTCCAATAATCTGATACGTTCAATCCACAACAATTTAACTGGAAATGTGAAGTTTTGACCTTGTTCATCAGTGAAAAATAATAATAACCACAATGATAGGGACAAATGAAATTGACGAACTTATAAATAATAATCGAATGTGCAGAGGGTATGTTGGCAAATGAAAACCTACAAGAATAATATTCTTTCCGATGATTTTGTTAAACATATTATGAAAATTACCCAATCATTCCAAGCAGCATAGTTTAGCACGTTATTTTAAATAATTAATTCATGAATGACACTTAAGGGAACATTAATTTTTGATACAAAATGGATACATACAATAAATCCCTTGTCTACAATCATTAAATTGTTAAATTCATACATATCTACTTTTTCAGGCACACAGATCATTCCTGTTATTTTATTTAGGGAGAGCTAAAGTGAAATAAATAATTTTAGGAATTAACAGCTCATTTTTTTTTAAGTTACTTGAATATTAGTCCAAATTTATATTACACCCTTGTTTTATCCATAGTGCTGCATTATTCCTATATTCTCCTTCATTATGAAGAAGGTGATTGACGAAAGTCGCCGTTTAGATACTTGAGCCCGAAGTAGTTAAATTCAAGCAAAATACTATGTTATTTCTCTGTTACGGCATTAGTAACTTCCACTAAGTAAAGCCTTAAACCATTCAATTCATTATTTCCTGTAGAGGTACCTAGTACAGCTAAAATAAACATTTCTTTCAACAACACACTATAAATGGAGTCTGTTAATCAGAGTAACGTCTAAAAGACCTTTAGACACTATAAATGGCCACAGTTATCAGAAGCGCGGTTTCCTTCATTTAAAACCTTGAGGGAAACCCTGATTCGAATTTAGAATTCGAATTTGAGTTCGAATTTGACGCCTTCCACAACATACGTTAATCCACGACGATTCCCGATGATTGACGTAGTAATACGAGTGTCACCCGAGCTCCTTCCCGTAGCGGTTCACATCTATCGGAAGGGAAGCGCGGCGAAGAGAGAAAAGTATTCTCGACCCCGATTCCACAGCGGAAGCATTTCGTCACGCCTCTATCATGTTGAATGTCTCATTTAACGGCATTCTATTTATTTAAAAACGCTTAGCCGAACTTCCAATAATTGTGGCCGGACCTTAACAAAGTTTTCGGGATATTTATGTTTAAAGTTTTAGAAAAACACGTCTTGTACAGAGTACGCTGCATTAATTTCTTGAACCGAAGTGGTGAATTTGTTAAGTGACTTATTGTACATTTTTTATGAGACCATGGGTGCAGGCTATCGTACAACCAGCTGGCTCGGGCACATAGACATTTGATGATTTATATAGAGATTGCACTCGCGACCATCAGACCGACTGTAATACTTGGAGTTCAGGCAGATACTCACTAAACTCTGAAGATCACTCACAGCTTCTGCCTTATCAGGGGATAATCCGTCAAACACATCCTTCATGCACTCCTCAGCAATTTTAGGGTAGCAACCCGGGTATGCGAAGAGCAGCAATGAAGCGAATAGATTCACTGTCAAAATACAGCAAAGCAGGCCTGTATTCTGTAACAATGAATACGCACAGATTCTTATCTGAAAACGTACATTTACTAACACAATAAGTAATGTACTACCGAGAATTGCTCTTAACCGGAAATAGTTTGCGATAAACCATGTGAATGAATTAATAGCGTAAATAAATAACCGGAACTAGGCAAAAAAGGGAAAAATAAAATACGCCGCTGGATTAGATTGTATATACAAGCATAATTACTTAGTTTATTTAGTTCGCCAATAGGGAGGGCAAAGGAACTGACAATGGAATAGAGGTAATGAGGATTTTAATACAACAGAAGGAATCAAGGGAGTAAAATTGAATCAAGGGAGTATAAAGTTTCTTTGTGTTTCGCGGATTTAGAGAAAGTATTCGACAGAGCCGAGTGGCTGATACAAATGCAGTAATGACTTGACAAATTCAGAAAATAACTGATATTAGGTTGTAGATAGAGTATTGCCCTTGCTTTTTAACTATTATTAACGATGGGTGTATATATGGTAGGAGAGGTATAAGATCCTCTTGATTCAAGAATTAAGGTGGTGAGAGAATTCATTAATAATATTGCATTCGCAGATGAACAAGTACTATTAAGTCCTCTGAGGAGCAATCCATGGTCACTGTTGCTCTATTGTTTATATATTAATTCTATTTACTCATGTTAATTTGCCATGGAAAATAAACACCTCAAAATAAAACGAACAAACTAAGCTTAGAGAAGAAAATATATAATAAGGTATGAAAGTGAGGAGATATTCGAGACTAGGTTAAATATGATGAAGTTGGAACAGATAGATAACTTTAACTTTTTAAAGAAGTTACTAGGGGGAAGACGGAGATAACGGCAGGGACATTAGGATGAAGGGTTCGTTTCCAAATGAAAAGATTAAAAAAATACTTTTTTCGTCTACTTTGTGGAATTCCATGATTTTTAAAGGTTGAAAAAACACTGCCTTTTACACAAAAATAATATTCACGTGGAAAGGGCAGTGTTTTTTTCAACATTAATAAATAACGACGCAAAGAAAAAGGTCAGGAAAAACATAATTTCGAGCTTAGTATTTTATGGTGCCGAAATTTCGTCTTTGAGGAATAATTAGGCGAGGCTTTAGAGATGTGACGAAGAATGGGAAAAGCGAAATGTGGCGGGTGGTAGGGATAGAAAGGAAGACGCCGGGGGAAATCCAAAGACGGTAGAAAAAGTCTACGGAAGAGATAATGAATCAATAATCAGTCGTGAAGATGGGTCGTTGAAAACCTTAAAAGAGGTTGTTGTTGGTGGGTAAGCGAGGTAGTGGAGAGCATAATATGGATTTTCGACGGAATTATGACTGGTACTGAAGAACGTGGTGAGGAAGTATGATTTGTCGTAGGGCTGGGTGCAGTGACTCGTGAGAAATTCCTCAAAACACATGACGTGATCTGAAATATGATCGGCATTCAATCATTTTATGAAATTAAAAATGCACTTTTTCAAAGTTATGTACCTTCACAGTCTACCTAAAAGTATACGAAGTTCATTCATTCTAGTCGTGTCCCATGAGACGTTTACACGGAGAACATTGGAGCAGATGAAACATAAGGAAAGAAAGACTACTGAATTGACGTTGGGGATGGTAGGGGAGAATATGATATTGTTGGAAGAAATGCGACGGATATGGCAGGAGTAGTGTATGCGGGGGAAGTCCTATGACGTGATGGGATGTTGAAAAGATGGTCGAAATATAGAATGTTGGGAGAGTGAAGCAGAAGCAGGAGAGAGATGGGCATGTTAATACGGCATATAGGAAGGCAGAAAGCATGAGGCATGATAGTAGTATAATATAAGGAATTTTTCGAACATAAATAGACTTCATAAATTAATATCCTTGGAAGACTAAGAGAAATCGTTGTAGTTACTCAATATAGCGAGTAAACAAGGATATGAGTCAGACACCTGATGTTTTATTGAGAGGTTACGTTAGTCGGTCCGTTTATAAAGAGTTAAATGAATAATCTTACCCGGATAAGACGTAAATGTTCGTTGCACTTTGCAAGATGATATTCCACGAAGGAGTACATTATATCAAGAAACCCTATTAGAATTATGGCAGGCACTTCACAATTCGCTTGGATACGCGAATGGACGACTGGATTCAAAGTCAATCGCGCTAAAATACCAATCATGAGTAACAGCACTCCAGTGACCTGGAAAAATAACCACACAGTTTTTACTAAGTAACATGCATTTGGTTTGGGCGGAATGATTTAAGCATTCTGACACAAGGGAGATATTTGCTCACCTCCCCGATATTCCTTGGACATTTACAAATTTAATGAAACCGTTTAACAATTCCCATAGTATGTAACAAAAACTTTTCTGATGCGCCTACATTAGTTAAACCCGTACAAAGTTTTCTATAATGACTTCAAAAGCTACATAATATATAGGTCAGTGATTGGTAGATTAGTATAAATATAAAACTTATTTTTTACCTTAAGTTAAATGAGCGTTTGATATTAATTCTTATTTATTATTCAGAGCGTTTTTATCTGATATTCACCAGTTATGCACACTTATAAAATATTGAACAAACCATATTATATCGCAAATTTTCCATAATTGATGCATCTAAACTTTCCGAATTTACCAGTTTAAATCTTATAATAAAATTCACTGAGGAGGCCGTCACTTGGTGGAATTCCATAATGACACAAAATATGTAGGTTTTTCTTAGTTTTATTTCCACAATATTATCAACACGACCGGTTTCGAGGGATTATCGTCATAATATGGTGACGATAATCCGTCGAAACCGGCCATGTGGATAATATTCTGTGGAAATAATACTAAGCAAAACCTACATATTGTGTGTAAATCCTATACACTTTAACTTTAAATCTTATTAAACCCCCAAACAATAATATCTGACTTTCCTATTGAAAATTAGCTTAATACTATATTTCGCAGACTTTATTCTCATCTTAATTCCATCTAAAATTCAATTCCTTTCCTTCCTCTAATCCGCGTTTCTAAAATTCCACCTTCTAACACATATGCCTACTTATTACACCGCAAGCCGTCGGAAGGGCGTGTGGCATGGGAAGCCACCACCAGACATGCACTCCCGGATGCAAATTTCAGAAATTGTTCACGCACAAGGAAGTTACATGCATGAAAAACATTCATGGCCAAACATCATTCATATCATGCGAAAACTGTTAAATTACATATGATTAATACGCATGCAATGTAACTACAAAATATATCCACTACCTTTCCTAACTAACCCTGTGATCATGTTTATTTTGATCAACATATAAACATTCCGTCTTCATTTTAATTTCATTCCATTCATTTCTCCAAAGTTCCGAACAACTTCCTGATCTAAGTAACGGGAGATTTTGGTTTTCGGATTGGAGGTTTTGCGGGCGTTTTACACAAATGTGCACAATTTTGAAGTCCAATTTGTCCAAAATCTCCAACTTTAAATCTGGTGACGACCTCTGCAATGGATCCGAGGATAGTAATGAAAAATATCTATCACAGGAGGACATACACGCAAAATAAGTCTAGCCAATAAGTCAGACCGAAAGAGGCTTCAAGTTCTACAAAATAGAGGAATGAGACTAATTTTGAAATGCGATAGATGTAGCAATACGAAAGTTATGTTAAAAAGGTTGATGTGGATGAATGTAAACCAATGTATAGACTACAATGCTCTTATTTTTATTCATAAAATTTTCATTAAGCTAATGCCTAAGTATTTTGAGGACACACTCCTACAAAATAATTCAGTCCATAATTATAAAACAAGAATTATGGATTATTTTCATCACCCTAAGAGGAAGAAAACATCTTGTCAGGCCTCTGTTTTCTACAAGGGCTTGGCTATATATAACAAATTACATCCGGAAATAAAATATTGCAAAAATATTGACAGAATTAAAATGAAATTAAGAAAATGGATATTTTCCAGGTAAAAATTGTATTTTTTTAAATTAAGCAAATGGAGTGTTAATGATTAAATTGTAAGTGGATGTCTTTGTGTTGTTTCAATTTTGATTGATGTTTCAATGTGTATTATGTATTTGTATTTAGAATTATATTAAGTATTATGTAATGGTAATTGTAAATTGTGTTAAGTAATGAACTGTAAATGTTTATTGAATAGCTTTTGCTAAAATAAAGATTATTATTAAAATTCAGTCGCGAGTACACGTAAATGTATAGATTAATTCACCATTATAAGATGACTATTTTCTTCAGTTGGTTCATATACATTGTTTTCCTCCCCAGGAAGGGCCTCTTACCTCTGAAGCAGATAAATTTCATATCTGGTTGCGTGAATTTTTCCATTTTTTACAAGATGCACTCCAAAGGAGTTGCTATTCATAGTCTTAATAGGTTCAATTCATCACCTGTAACGTCTTCCACCTTAAAAGGCACAGTTAATGTTATGGTATATCTCAAGCATTTAATCGGTATGAATTTCATATCCGACCTGGTGATTAGCGCGCTCTCTAACTGATCCAAAGGTCGCGGGTTCCAATCCCTTCCCAGGGTGTTGTGTTTATCAAAAAGGTTTTTTTTACAATACGAAGAGGTGCGAAATGACGTCGAAGCAACCTATGAAACAAAAATATTATACTATGAATTTCATGATTGAAGAAAGTCGCAATTTTCAGCCGATAAAATGGCCATCCTGGTCTCCATCCTGACCAAATGGCCGATTTTGGCCATCACCTCGATGTTATCACACGATCTACATTGTGACCTGAAGATTATCTAAATGCATCGAAACCCGGGTAAAAATAAATATTTCATCTGTGGAAACTTCCGATTTATTCAATTATGAATCTGTTCATGTCTCACAGCATCACGCCTGAATCTTTATTATTTGCAACTTGGATTTGATTAAATTTTCTATAAAAGTTTTTTTTAAACACTGAACACTAATGTGGAATAGAAGTATTATCCTTGATTCTGACAGAGCAAGCATAAAAGCTAAAATGCCAGAATGCTAGCTTAATTATATCAGCCACGCTTGGAAAAACTGTTAAACCGTTTCTTATTAAACGAAAACTGCATTAAAATAAATTAGTTATGACCTTGAATTCCCAAGTGAACACTAACATAAGAAAAGGATAGAATCCCGAGGAATGCACGTTCATGAATTAACAAACTGAAATCAGTCACCCTTAAGAGAATTCTAAACTGACCATTTAGCTTTACGAAGTATTCTCGGGTTTACCATGGGGTCAAGGTCTCCATCCTGACCAGAATGGACCCCCTCGAGATGAGTGTCGAAACTTTAGCCGGCATGGAGCCCCTGACCCAGTGGAAAACCCGAGAAGACTACGTTAAAATCATTTGCCAGGAAACACCAATAATACTTAACCAATGAAGCATTTCCAAACTGAAAAAAGCATTGGAACTCATTGAAGCATTCATAATACTGGGTTAATTTTCCATGTAATTTATTTAATCGTGAATATCAACACGATTTACATCAAAAAGGACAAAATGAAATACATGAATGATAAAAGACATGAAAATAAATAATCCCGTCTTCGTTCGAATAATTACTTTGAAACTCAAAATTTAAGGTTAATTTCCGAACTACTGAATACTTTTCCTAGTCAATTGAACCATTCCAGTGGCTATTCCAGAAGAAAAATATGTTTTCAAAAAACTTGAAGGCATGATAAAATAATTGACACCACATATTCCAAATTTTTCTACCTCGGGCGTTATCAATAAATTATCTAAGTAACAATGCCTAAAAGATTCCGAAACGTACCGAAACATAAGTTTGCAAAACACTGTTAACATTGCTATTGGCCAAGGAGAATGTGACTAATGGAAAAATATAATATTAAAATTTCATTTAAAACAATATTTTTTAAAATTTTAACTTGTCCTGCCTAATTAGGTTTATAATAATTCAGAAATTAATGTAAACAATGAAATTTGATCGAAATACCTGTTTCTAGAAAGGTTAACCATGAAAATTCTTTGATTCGGACCGAATGCTACCACACTATGTATAACTTTTCAACGGATTCTCAGACAAGAATACACGAAATAAAAAAGATAGACATTAACACACGAAATAAAAAAGACATCGCAAAAACCCAACGCAAAGAAACTAGACAGCAGTACTCTCCGAAGTCATACACAACACTAGTTAGCCATTAAAATGCATCACTTACCATTGAAAGAAATCGGTGGCGTGTCAGCAGTGGCTCGAGCGACTGCAGCTATCCACAGATGGGAAACGTGGACACCCCGGTTCTAGAAGGAGACATGTCGTGTTCACAAGTGCTTCGTAGAGTCAAGATTGAATCAGCAGAAGGATCAGGAATAAACCATTTTTACCAGAATTGAAATGCAACATTGATATTTTGAGGTAGCCCGCTAATCGAAGGTACGTTTTCTACCGAATGTAATAGCCGTTATTGTTTGAAACATACAACCAGGCCACAGACTGAAATTCACAGCCGAGTTGAATGACAGGCTATGATTGGCAGTGTGTCTTCAAAGGGCTAAAGGGACGCATTAATGTCCGGGCACACTTGTCCGAAGCGCGGCGAGGATGAACAGTTTCGTTAAATGCTCACACACTAGCCATCGGAAGCTCCGCGAAGCGCAGTTTTCCTTCATTTAAAAGCCTTGAGCGGAACACTGACAATGTTCGAATTTGACGATCTCCACGGCACACGTTCACCCAAGACATTGTCTGATAATTCACACAACAAAACCAATAGCCAATTTCTTCCCGTAGTGGTTCACGCATGTATCGGAAGTGTAGATAAAGAGGAAAATATTCTCGACTCCACTTCCCTGATAGCGGAGGCTCTTCCCCGCGCCTCTTAGCGCTTCTCCCGCGCTTAGCGCCTCTTACCGCTTCTCTTAGCGCTTATGCCCTGCCTTATTTAACGGCATTCAAGTTATTAAAAACGCTTCACCGTGCTTCCGATAAGTAAACACGATAGTTTTTCTACTGCAATTATTGCATGTACTATGCATTCTGCATTGTATTCTAATGTACACTGCATAGTACACATTGCATTTATAACAAAATAATAAAAAAATAGAATTATTCACAAGTTTACATGCCCTAAGGTGGAAATTAACAGGTTTCACTCATATCATGAATTAAAATTATTAGAATTTTTTAAAGAGTTTACCATTTTCCATGAAAAACTACGCACTTCTCCTTTCGGGATATTATGTTTTCGGATTTGTTGACTTATTCTGCTCCCCATAAAACGTATGCTGAAATTTTTACATTTGAGACCTGTAAGGTTCCTTTTATGTATTTCTGGACCAAAATAAGGCAACAAGACGGATACCGTAGAATACAACCTTTGGCGTCTTAGGAAAAGCAATCCATTCAAGTATTCGTGGTAAATTGCAACTGAATTTTACCCTTCTGTAAATTAATGCATGTGTGTATTTCCTCACAAAAAAGTCAAACCCTATTCCAAGTATAGCTCTCACATGTGTAAAAAAGTATCTGTACAGATGTATGTTGAAACAAAGAAGCACGAACTAAAATAACACTCACTTGCTTTACATTTTCATTGGGCGGGTTGGCGTATCCCCACGTTCTTCACAAGGAATACAAGTCGGAAGGGAATTTGTACATAAGTGATGATTACCTGTACGTATATCCTGTATAAACCACCAGGAAGTAACGCCCGTGTAATTGTTAAACGCCAGCATATCTCTAAAAAAAACGGTGGCGATCGAATGTATGAGAATTTAAATATGACCGTCGAAGATGAAATTATCTCGATAGATTCAGAAAATGCCACAGAGCAAGTACACAGTAAATAAGGAATGCCTCCTAAAGTACTCAACAGATGTATTCTTCTTCTTCATTCCCAATTTGTAACATTTCAGTGAGTACAAATACACAGGTCACTGAGCATTTCATAGACGTGAATTCGGAATACCAATTTGGCTTCCGTGAAGGTGACATCCGAGAAGCGATACCGGCAGTGCGTTGTATATTACAGATTAGGGTTGAGAAATAAAAACGTATGCGTGTGTGTGTGTCTTTCTAAAAAATATTATGTATCAAAGGTCATAAAGGGAGCAATAGAAATACTGAGTGAGTAAATAGATTCAATGATGATAAGAAAAGTCGATAAGAAAATATTAACGACAATAATGGGGAGTGGGTTTCCAGGAAAACTAGACAAACGACGCTTCAATAACAAGAAGCTTAGAACATGATATCAGCTAAGTGCTACTGAAGTTGAAAAGGAAAATGGAAAAAAATTTATGTGGAAATTCAATGAAAGTGCAAAAACCATCGTATGAGACGGTCAAACATAGACACACGAGGATTGTACGGAAATGAAATGATAATCACTGCTATAGGTCGAAACACTGTTCATCCAAATCACAATTTTACGTGATTCCAAGTTTCCAAAATTTATTAAGTTGATTATAAAAACCTTTTGATTATTCCACAAATCCTTCAACTTTACCAGCGTATAACACCACCGCTCTGGCGATTTTATTCTGCCAGTGTGAAAGAAGTCCGTCCTGGCCTTAGGAAGTCGAATCTGCGAATCGCTGATCGCCACTCGGCTATTAGCTGAAATGAGCTACCACTCCTATTCAGAAGGCGCCAAAGATACGAATTCTGATGGGGTTACGAGTTACGAATATATTCGACTTCATGTGGGGATAGGAAGAAAATCCTAAGCTGTTCTTTTCAATAATCTGCATGATGGACACTTCTGCTGTGTGGTAGCAAGTAGAGATGGGCGATGTCAAGGAATGAATCGATTCGAATCGGAATCGTAACTGAATCAAAATCGTAACCGAATCGAAATCGTAGCCGAATCGGAATCGTAACCGAACGGGAATTGTAACTGAATCGGAATAGTAATTTGATCGGAATTGGAACTGAATCGAATCGGAAAGGAAGAGAATCGAATCCGAAAGTAAGCGAATCGAATCGGATCACAATAATCGATTCAAAATAATCGGGAATCGAATTAAAATAATCGATTTCCGAGTGAATCGAATCGGAATCGCCCATCTCTAGTAGGAAGCTCTCATTTCGGAGAATAACTTATCCGCCGGGGCATTTGTTGAAAAAGCGATCTAAAAACTTCTTGATTTCTTCTTCTTCTGCCAGTATGCGATTGTAGTTTGCCTATGGGTGAAGAAAGCAATCATTAGAAAACATTCAGCAACCCAACTTATCATCACCCTTGGAGCACACGGCTTTAGGAGATTCCACGTGAAGCCATTCTATGATAATTTGTCGTTTAGGTTTATGCGTCGACATGAAAAATCTTAAAATCATCACTCTTCATAACTATCAAAATAGAATATTCCCTCGTTGACCGTATTCCACAGCAGATGCTCTCTGTTGTTTAGGCACAGCATTTTTTGTTGGCACCTCGGCAGGCTAACATATTTCTTGATTAGTGTGCCAGGTCTCTCTCCCTCGACTCCTGTAAAAAAATATTGCAGCACCTACTGAACGTTATTAATCATCACTGTTACTTTATCCGTATTTTATCTGCATTTAAATCTACGAAACACTCCGTAAGACTCTGCAAGGCCGAGTGGCGGTGAGTGAGTCAACACAAGACATGCGTTCTTACAAGCAGGCATGCACAGTTTTTATTGCAAAAAAGAAAATTTCCACATTGAAATACTTTGAAAACTAGGTGTATTCTAATCATGCAAGGACGGCGTTATCAATTTAAGGAAAACTTAAAATGATTGCAATATAACAACGAAATACGATAACTATCCTAATCTTCCTCTTTCCGCTCACGATAATATTTATTTTGTTCTCTGATCTTGCGAGGAAATATTAAATGCGATTTGATCTTGCGATGACATTTTAAATCCATCCGTACTAAATTTTATCTCCCTTATTTCACGTCCTGGATCTGAACTACCATATTAAGGCGGCATCTATATTCGAACAAGTGACTTGCCTTACTTGTAAAAAGTAAATTTAATCTCTACCTCAAATAGTGGCTACAAAATGTATTCTTCCAACTATCCTGTGACACAACGTCCTACTTTGATAAAAAAATTTAACAAACCTAGCTTCTCCGCTGTAACGTAATGATTTAAGACAATAAGTGGACTGTAGTTGTGGTAACTGCCATCCGGATGGTACTCACCCATCTCCCCGGTATGTTGGCCAGCGGCGAAGTTCTTGTCCCCTCCAAGTTTCCATTCGACGCACTGTTTCTGCTTCCTTCCACGATCGACGAAACGACTGACTGACTGACCCACCGTTTTTGATCCAATCTAGCTACGCACTGTAACGGCGGTACGAGCTCCGCTTACTCGCAAACAGCACAAAAAAAAGAGACAAGCGAAATACCACCGGAGGCAGTTCAAAGGTAAATGCCCACACTTACTCAACATCCGCATTGTACTCGATCTAATTCTAAAATTAAACCGACCCCATGATGGTCCCATACACTCTAAGTATACTCGAGGTGGGTTCTAATGAGCGAAGTTTGAATTGACCTGTTCATTTTCGCAGGACGATGACGCTCAATGGTGAAATGACGACGTTCCACTACCATCTACCATGCGTCAACGAATTTCCGAACTCACAGTGATGTTTTTTAAGGGAAAAATCTTTGTCTCATCCCTGTGTCACCGTTTCATCAACATCTATTAATACCCTGTAAATCATGCGGCAGGGGTTGAGCCAACGCCAGACGGGTATTTCTACTTGATAATTCACACATGGAGAGCACTTATAACACATTTTAAAAACAGTATGAAACCACTTGGTGAGGAACTTTAGGGAATGAGCGTGCACGGCAAAGAAAACGAGCAATCACACTTGAATAGCCATTTTATTCGCGGGGAATTAACATTCAGATGAGGCAGCACAGAAAAGAAGGAACGGCGTTGAAGTGAAACTTTGATAGATGATAACGTTTTGCATGAATTAGAAATCAACACCAGGGCTACCACGAAAGAGATCCAAATATTATAAAACGCCACTATCTTGGAAAATTATCGATTAGTATACAAAAGTTGGAGATCCAAATCCCAAAAAAAGGATCATTTCTCATAAAAAATTAGCCCAAGCAATGCGCTGGAAATACCAATACGGGAAGCAATGGGGGGGTTGATAAAATTCTTTTCAAAGACTGATAGATAAACAAATATGGAGCAATAGGCATTGACTTAAAACTAGTGCTAATGAAAAATGAAGCTTTCAAAATAAACCATCACATTGCGCTAAAAACCACTGGTAAAACACGAAATGATGAATAAAGTATGCTACCGATTATAAAATACGATATTCTTAAGACCTGAATGGCAAATTTTACTCTGCTCAACGCTAACGGAATTCGCAGGACGTGCTAAGTACACTTCGTCCTGGGGAGATGGACTTTTGACCAATCTCTCTCCCCCTTCTGTGTTTACCCTTACCACGAGGACGCCGCTGTTGATTAACATGATAACTCTTATCCTGGGAATGGGAAACACCATTTTGGTCCAATAAATTTGGAGATGAATGCACAAGCTACAGAGCAGAACTACTTCGCTCGGCTGCACCTCGAGGAATAACAGCCGAAATTTGTCGTGCAGTGACTATTCTCCACGCGTTATCGAGATGACCAGATAAGATACGGATGTTTTATTGTCTATTCCATATACATTAGTATTGCCCTCGCTATTTTTTATAGATTCTTCCTATTGTCGTTTTTTCAAGTGTTGTCCTTCCAAATTGTTTCATTTAGGCAGTCCGCTATCCTGTTTGCTCTTTACTACATATGTTTTCTGACTTCCTCCTTGATGATTCCGTAACTTGAAAGTTTGATTCCAAGCTATTCGAATGGCATTGCCTGCTGAATAACTTTCCCACCAAATCCCATCATTTAACGTAGGGTTTCGTTTGATATCGTCGTACATTTTGTTTAGTTTTTGGGAGAAATAGCCATATTCATCTCTTACCCTGTTGTATCAAATACGTTCTAGAATATTTGCATCTCATCTTCATTAATCTCACCCAGTGTGAAGTACCTCCAAACCTACCCCTACGTGGTCTAGCGTCTGCTTGGAGCATACTTACATACATCCACATAAATATTTTTGTCTATAACTCCTTAAGGAAATATGTCATTGGAAATATAAATATATTCTTAAATATTTCATTTTCCCTATTATTTCTTGAAGAAATTCGATGTTATTAGTTAAAAGGGTCAAAAACACGTTATCGATTGCAAGTTTTTGTGCTTAATCACGCATTTTTGTTAATAACTAGGTATATATACATTATAAATGAATTTATTGATGGAAACTTTCAGGTCTGGTATTTTTGTGGCATGCAAAAATGTATATGCTGCCATCACAATGGGAATAGTCACGAATCTTATAACTATAAATTGCAATGATTAACTAAATGGAAAACTCATATAAGATAGTAACCACAAGATAATCATGAGTGCATTTTTCATCTCATGTAATTAATATCAATCGGCTGATACTTCCTTGGTATAGCGACTAACACCGTCTAATTGCTTTTCATATTGAAAGTAGTGCGGGAATTGGAACGAATTGCTCATGGGGGATATAAAGAGATAAGTCTGAGGTGTACACTCCAAATCATGGAACTGAAGAATCTATATGTCTAACGGAATTGATTCCGACATGAAAGCATTGTTGACCGAAAAAGACTATTCATTTCATGTTGGAATCTCGAGACATGTCGTCATGGAGAAAATTTATTCACAAGATCAGGAGTGAAATCTAAAATCAAAAGCAGTGAATTGAAATTTGGAACACGAAAAATCATAATTTCAAAAATTTACAATAGTCATATCGTAAGTGCCACCGAATCATCAAAATACGAACACCCGACCTTTATGCAAATGCAACACGTGGTAAAGTGTTTACTTCATATTAAAAACCGTGGTGGGTTCAAGCCTAGAATGAAACTCATTAAAATACATATCTGATAACGGCCAATATATATAACACTCATGTATTTTATAAATAAGTCAGCCATGCAATTTAGCGAGATATACACTAAATCTCACATCACAAACCTTACACTCCATAAGCCGTTCCGCAATGGTGCATACTCAGGTTTTAAGATTTAGTTTATTTGTATTTCACCACCATTCACGATATTTTAGTTATAACAAAAACAGTTCACTCCACTTTTCAAAGTCATGTTTCTGTGAGGATCACTTTGGTTCATATTGTTTCTCCCCTCTCATTTCACTCCTCGAGCCTTTGTTAAAAACCTCAGTCGCACAATGTGTTCCTCGGTAATCTACTTCAACGGTATACTCTTTGTAGCTCTCTCTTGATGGACACAGTGTATACAACGGTCAACAACAGAGGTATTGCCTGAAGATAGTAAACGAAATACGTATTAGAATGAAGTTCAAATTTATACCATCGCATTAATTACTCAGCACCATAACTAAACGCCCAAATATCCAGTTTTAATTCAGTTGTTATTAGTGTATTGTTGTAATTGACACTTTCACGTGTAATATGTATAGTAAAATGCCACCGGATCTTGGTTCTCCTTGCATTTGTTATTGTAATAATAATAATAAACAGTGACATAACACCATTATTTCCCAATAATGCATTCGTCAATATATTTTTACTTTGTGGCTGCACCATTTCAGGACCGAAGAATTAAAAAAATTAAAATATATTTCACAACTACTATAAATAATACTGTCCGCTCAATCTAAATATATATAACAATTATGAGAAAATCAAATCATCATTTCGACTGTGGAGGAGAATTTTAGTTGAAGACACGTCTAGGTAATACTCTGAAAGCCGCCTCAAGGGCGTCTGGCAGGGGGTGAGCCATCACCAGGCATGCATTCCCACACGACATATAGGATGTAATTCACACTGAAAGAAACTAATTACATGCAAAAATTTCAATGATAAAACATTATACATATCATACGGAAACAAAGTCCATTAACATATAATTAAAAAAACATGCAAGATAAATGTGAAATACATACACTGACTACCCTAACTATTATATCCGAGCTTGTAATAATATTTATTTTGATCTCCAATTGCACGAGAAAAAAAATGACATTTGATATCGATCTGTTCGACAGTCTATCTCCTTGATTTTATGTACGTGATCTGACGCCGTAGTGTGACGGGACTGGTACCATATTATTATCTTATTTACCAAAGTGGTAGCAAATTTATTCAGGAGAAGAAAATTTTCATCCGGGGACAAGTTGTTTTTCCCTCAAGAAATCGCCAGATTAGGTGCAGTTACCATATCTCACTAATGCCATTGTGCGGTTAGCGATTAGTAACCCGAAGAACTTATCGCCCAAAGTTTATCAAAGCTAGTTAGTATTTGCTAAAGGAAAGCCTAATAAACGTCCACTGACTAAGAAACTACGTACACATCCGAGAATTCACTCCTCCACTTTACCCTATTCCACAATCCACCATTCAATTCTTGGAATTATTTTTCATCTGCAAAACACCCGAAAATCTTTGTTTGCGATTCATAGGAACAAAATAGAGAAGAAAAGCCTGACTTACTTTGACAAGATAAGCAAATTTGTATTTCTAATGATGCGTGTAGCACTAGGTTCGGAGCAGTTAAACAAATCGCATTTATTAAGTTCAAGGTCGAAGCAACAAGTGGCGCAGGACCTGTAGAACCAAATATTCTGTCTATTCTATGCGCGGAATGCTGAAGTTAAGAGTTTAATTATTTTTTAATGAGAAAGCCACGTTAAATGGTATTATGTAGATGAAATTATATGAAGTGTTTACTAGATGCAACCGCGAATCAGTATTCACATATAAAAATTCAAATAATATTTTTAGCCTCGACATTAAGGTTCATTAAGATAAGTACACAGAGTATACCTTTTATACGGAAGTGAGAAATGGATAATAGTGGCCACAGGAAAAAGAATAACGGAAGCAATGGTGATGTGCTGGCAGAGAACAATGTTGAAAATTAATGGGAATACCGAATAATGAGCATAAAATGTACTTCGAAGAGGAGCGAAATGAGAAGTTTATGGCGGACTCATATAAGAAGAGGAAAATCATTTATACATATTGGTTCGTATAGTTCAGCGAAGACTGTATTGGAGGGAAAACTATATTGCACTATATTATGAGGAATTGTACAAGGAGAATGGTTAATGACAACGCACGAGAAGCAGATAGTGGTCAATGTCAGAGTTAGGCGATACAATGGAGAGCAGAGTTTGGCGGGTGCCAGTATAGTTTACAGAGCTGCTAAAAATCAATCTGCGGGTTGATAGCCAATAGTAATGTCAACTAGAGTTTGATCCCGC
The DNA here is from genome assembly GCA_011762765.2 of Rhinocypha anisoptera. Lineage (NCBI taxonomy): Eukaryota > Metazoa > Arthropoda > Insecta > Odonata > Chlorocyphidae > Rhinocypha > Rhinocypha anisoptera. Next base: position 17,335 of record WURS02313866.1, read on the forward strand.
ACGCAGCGAAGGTACTAGTTCTAAGAATGATCAATAAAAGACTGGAGAGAGAAGAGTAGGAGAATACCTAGGTGAAGATCAGTTCCGTTTTAGACGAGGCATAGGGATTCGTGATGTGATAGCAGTAGACATTGATAGAGCGGAATATAAAACATCATGAGAACGTTTCCGCCTGCTTTGTACATCTTGACAAATCAATCCTTCAAGTAGAGTGGCCTAAACAATTGGAAGTGTTGCAAAAATCGGAGTGAATTGGAAGGTTAGGCGTCTCATCGGAAACCTTAATATGACTCAGGCCGCGCGAGTAAGGGTGGCAGACTTGATGGCAGGAGGATGAGTAAGGGCGGAAGTCTTGATGGTCACAGTTAGGCAGGGGAGTAAGACAGGGTTGTCCGCTGTCACTCTTAATCTTTAACTTGTCCTCGGAGTAGATGGTAAAAGAGGCCTAGGAAACGGCGGAATCAAGACTTAAATTTGGTGGGGAACTCATTACATTAGTCAAACTTGGACGATGACCAAGTTCTAGTTAGTAATAAAACCGAAGGGCTGCAGACTTTGTCGGGGTGAAAATTAATAGTATGGCGTAGCATGAAAACAAAAGTAATGAGATTCTCAAGGAGCAGGAGGGCTAAGCTAAATATCATACTAGAAGGGCATAAGTTGGAACAGCTAGAAAAAATTACATATTTGGGTAGCATCATAGAGGAAAGCGGACGTAGTGGCCAGGATGTTAGTAGAATAATTGCTTTGGGAAAAGAAAAATTAATGAAAATGAGAGAGTTGATGAGAGGGACCTTAAGCCCGCTACACACGACGACATTTCCTGGGCCAGAAATGGTACAAGAAAATGTTTTGCATCGTTTGTCACAGCGAATTCCCTGCCACCTGGAGGTAGCACCAGTAGTTGCCTGCCAGTTGCACAGGATAGAACGTGTTCTATTTCCGCCATTTTTATTGTACCAGTTGTGAGA
>WURS02313977.1:0-10000 GCA_011762765.2 Rhinocypha anisoptera
TTGAGAAAAGAATTTTTCACAAATTTCCTAGTAATTTCATGAAATTGCTTGATTTCACAAATTTACGCTAACATATACATTCTAAACTCGAATTCGCGCAAACAGGTTAAATCTAATAAGTTAACCATTTCGAGCCCAAGGATTACCAATAAAAGATAAGCCTTATATCGTTAATTGAATAAGCGGGACACATATGTCCCGGTAGCGCCTTTGGGAGCGAAAGGGTTAATAACTGATTTAATTAATAATAAGGGATTATTAACTGATTTTAAATTTCTACTCTATATAAGTAAACACTTCATCACCGTAATTGTGAAAATAAAAATCGTTAACTTTTGCGAACATAAACTACACTTTCAATTCAAATTCAATCCAAAAAGATAAAACGTGGAACAACTTTACAGATATGCTAGTAAAATTTAACTTATTTTATACTTTATATGGTTATAGCATATAAAGTATAAAAAATAGAAAATTAAAGAAAGTATAGAAAATTTCACCAAAAAGACAGTAAAGCTGCTTCACTAAAGTACACTGTATCTTTAGGTTTGGCTAAGTAAATTTGAGTTAGAGTATATTTCTCCTTCTTACACTCTACTAATCTTTATTATATCATTTTGACCTCTCTCTTTCTCTCTCTCTCTCTCTCTCTCTCTTCGTTTTCACTCAGTTTTGCAATAAACCTGCAATGTGGACCGTCGGTGAGTCCACGTGATGACGTGGCACTTCACCTAAGTCCAGTGTTTAGCGGTGGTCAACCTCGTATAGTGCGCAACACTATCCTTGCCAACCGGTGGGATCGAGAGGAGAGTTTCGGTGGCTTTCCACTCGTCGCGGGCTCGGCTTTCGAGATTGTGATTCGAGTTGACTCCACTCGGTACCGACTGGCCATTGGAGGTAAGTCAATATAAATGTCTTCTCTCGAGAACTTTAAATCAAACAACCAAGGCTATATTTTATCTTTTACTATCTTTAAACACTTTTGGTTCAAGTAATGAGAGGCATTATTTTAAGTTAAAAGTCTCTAGTATTACACTCTAAATAATCGTGGAGCCAATCCGTGGAGATTTTTTGTATGCTTGGACAGTAGCATGCAAAAATAATTGTAAGCTAGGTAGACACTCAAAGCACAGCCAAAGGCAAAGACGTTTGCTTACAAAAAACTCCCGCGGATTGAATAAAACCAAATATTTTTTCACTGACTCAAGTTCTCGTACAATTATATTTGCATGCGGTGGCCGTTTTTATTTACTGTATAAGATGAAAGTTAAAGTTACATTCAACTCAAATGATAGGCAAAAGAAAGTTACAGAAAATCACGAAACATAAAAATATGAAAAATCACAACAAAAATCGAATTCAAAATCTGAAGAGGAATCGTTTTATATATACTATTAATAAGAATTTTTAAATATTATAAAACATATTTTATTCAATACAAACAAATTATTTTTTCCAATAATCATTTTCAAATAAACATTTATTAAATAAACATAAATAAACATTAATAATTTAGCTAATTTTTACGAAAGGTCAAACTCGAGTTATTTTAACTCGAAGGGTTATGCAAAAAAATCAAATCGAGTGAGAATTGAAAAAGTTTGAAAGTTTGAATCAAATTGAATGAAAATTCAAAGAATTATGTGAAAAAATTCGAATCGAATTGGAATAAAATTCGAATCACTATACAGAAAGTTAGATTTGAATTGGTCAAGTACAGTAGAAGTAGCGTAACTGTTACAGTGCAAAAATGTCGTGAAACAAAAAAATTTTCTGAAAACGACGACGACAACGACCAGTCTATCACGCATTAATATAAAGTAAATAGATAAATAGAATAGAGATAGACAAGATAACAAATATGTTATAAAATAACGTTTTGAATAACAAATAAAATCAATTGTTATGTTCAAACCGTAGGTGTGCCATTCACCGAATTTCGTCACCGCTTACCGTTTGACCGAGTGTCTCACCTCGCGGTAGATGGAGACGTGATGATCAGTCTGATCGCACTGGAACATGCCGACAGTGTCAGTCTGAACGAGTCTCACCGCTATCCAGTGGGCAACGCTTCACTCTACCCGGAAGTGGGTTTCCGTCCGATTCCGGTGGTAGACCCCTTTCCGCCGCCACCCCCTCCACCTCCGCCACCTTACTCGAGCTACGGCACACCTTACACCAACCAACCATCCTACCCAGCGGGTTATCCAAGCAACTCATATCCCAATTGGTAACAATGCAACGTGCGTGCTCGTGCCACCACAATCCTCTTAATTAAGCATCACAGGAAAAACCAATCCTAAAGAAAGTTTCTTAAAAAACCAGTTAGAAGTCATACTTTAATTACGTTAGCAAAAATTGTGATTTTTAGATCCTTTCCCCCTTAGTGAGCTGTTAGTAAGCATAGACCAATCATACCCCTTCCCCTCAAATATTACGTAAGAAAATTGTTTTCAAAATTTATTTAAAACTAATTCTCTATTGCAAAAAAAAACAAAGTAGTACTAAACATGCAACGTCTTGAGGTTTGTTTACTGAAAGTGTATATGTTAAATGGCTTTTGTTAAACAAATTTTCTTTAAGAAATAAATAAACGAAAATGCTTAAGTTAAATTTTAATTTACCTCCACCCCACCTTGGTAAACAAATAATGACCGGATTTTCTAACCCCCTCTTCCCCCTAAACTGCTTACGTAATTAAAGTATGGCCTCTTACTAGTGATAGTGCATTTAGCAAAAAAAACTTTCCGAAAATAAATAAATAAGGTTGGCTTTTCCTGTGATCTCCATTCTAATCTAACATATTTCTATCACACTCTAACTTTCTATCTCTCTCTCTCTCTCTCTCTCAATTTGCACACAGTTCGCCACAAAGTGGTTGCACCAATGGGGCAAACACGATAATCGTAGTGCCAGGTCGAACCCACCGACACATCACTCGACCCTCGACCTACCCAGCTGACAGCTCCAAGTCACTCTCGATAGCCAACTATAGACTTACTTTGGAGAAGAAATAAATTTTAGTATTTTTATAGTAACATTTTTTATTATTCTTTAAATTCAACATCAATATTATTATATCGTAGATATAAAAAAATAAAAAATTGAAACTGAAATTGTAATTCAATGTTTTAAAATATAAACAAGCCTTTAGGGAAGATTCACAAATCACGAGAGATAGAAATTTTTTTTTAAAATACCCCGGTATCCCCATCATTGAGAAAACTGTGATTTTGTGACATATACCCCCTCCCCCCAAATCTCAGGTGATATCAACAAATTAGGCTAAAAGTTGAACCCACCAAATTGTTTGAAGTTTGGTTCGGTTCGAATAAGCTAATCGACTAAATTTTGCTAAGTTTTCTCCGCATAGTTTTCTTTTTAAAAGTTTCTGTATTATTTTTGTATTTTTTGTTATAAACACATTCTCTCGTGATCTTGTATTAACCCCTACCTACCCCCTCCATGAGATATTCATGATTAGCGTTACACCCTTATCTACCCCCTATCTTCCATCACGTGATTTGTGAATCTCCCCTTACCTCATGTACTGCAGTGTAACTTTTTGATCTATTGTACAATGTAAATCAAAACATTTAAAATTTAGTCACTCAGATGAGAGAAAGAGAGAAATGTTGAGAAAAAGCGAAAAATGCAAAAGGAAAAAATTGAGAATTAAACGAAGAGAGAGAGAGAGAGAGAAAAAGTCAGGAAGCGGAAGTTTCTTGCAAGAATCTTTCTACAAAAGCAACCAGTAAGTAGCAGTCTAATTTCTCTCTCTCTCTCTCTCTCTCTCTCTCATTCTCTCTCTCCCCCTCTCTCTCAACTACAATACCCTGCCCAGTGATGGTGAAGTAAAATCTGTTCCGGTTCACATTAGGTTTACTTCTCTCTCTCTCTCTCTCTCTCTCTCTCTTTCTGTTCAATATACTTTTGTATTATTAATACAACATCACTGAGTGTAAATATATTGAGATATCGATTTTACAATTAGGCAATAAATGTGAGATTTCAAAAGTGTGAGTAAATTGAAGAAACATAGAGAGAGAGAGAGAGGGAGAGAGAGAGATTGGAAAAAAATAAAATAAATTCATGATTATAGAAGCTACTAAGAAACGTCAGAACAAAAGTAAATAAAATTTCTATCGAAAATTTATAGCTTTTATTTTAATAATAACTTTAATTAATATTATAATTTAATTAATTTGTAAATAGACAACTAAACATATTAAATATTAAATATATATAATAATTAATACAATAAAGCAAATATATATTTTATATATAAAATAATGAGGAAGAATAAGTAATTGCGTAGATGAATTCATATTTTCTCTTGAATAAAAATACTTTAATTAATTTTTAATTAAAAATTTTTAAACTTTTCCGTAATAAAAATTACAATTATAATTTTTGTTAACATGTATTAGAAAATGTTTAATGCAAGTTATGTTTTATAAACAAAAAAGACATTCACATCAAAATACTTAATTAAACACTAGAAAATCATTAATTTAAATTTAAATAATAATATATAAATTTTTTTTACTTTAGCTAAAAACTTAAAAAGTTATTTTAAAATGCACCGAACAATTAATTTAAAAAATATTTCGAATCATTAAAGCGAGTAGGGTGGAAATGGTGTTCCGCGCATGATGTAAACATGTGGCAATAGCCGTATGTGTGAGCACAACGTGAGTTTGGAATTGCTCGGTTTTGCTCTCCGACTTTTCCACTCTCTCTCATTCTTCACTTGGATCGAGTCGAGCCTGGTCGCCCACACACAACCAAACACCGCACAGCGATGAGCACCGACCGTGTTTTCGAGAAGCCCGAAGATTTGCGTGGCGATGGGACGCCGTGTTCGACCATTCGGGACGAGTTGAAACACTGCATGCAGAACACCGACTGTGTACGGGTGGAGAGGATAACTCCTCGGCAGTGTCTCAAGACTCACCACCCGTCGGTGCCCGACCAGTGCCACCGATTGGCCTATCTTCTCTTCGAGTGCAAACGCAGTGTACTGGACCATCGAACTAGATTTCGGGGACGCAAGGGTTACGTCGACTACTGATCAACATGAGAGCTTTGCTGGTCGGTTTTGGTTATGTACACAACATAGATTCAAGTTTGTTGTAAACGATGAGTTATATATAGTTTTATGCAAATAAATTATGTAAAATAATTTTTTTTATTATATTTCTAATACGATTTTTTAAAAATAATAAACCGTAACGTGTCGATATCATTTAGGTATTTAAACAATAACTATGACTTGTAGAGGGATTAAGCTTTTGAAGCTATTAGAAATTTTCCACGCAACTTCTAATCTATTAAAAGAGAAAAAACGTATAATATTTAAATATTAGGTTTGAATATACTTTTTATATCAACATAATAAAACATCAAAATCAATTTTTCAACCGGTCAAAAGAAAATAAGGAATTAAAAACTTAAACAACATTTCAAACATAAATCAACAATATGTTAGAAAATATAAATTAATTTGTTTAAAATTAAGAAAAAATGTTTATCATTTTTATTTTTAGACTTCAAAATGACATGGTTACATGGTAACAATAAATGCTGCATTGTGTATAAATTAAGATGTGTGAAAAATGGATTAAAAATTTAAAATAAATTTAAAAAGTTAAAAGTTAAAATATCAATAATAATAAATTACTTAATAAACTTATTATAGAACTTAAAATTACTACAATTAAAACTTTAATATAAATAAAAAATACCCAAAATAAATTGAGCAATATGTAGATTTGCACAATTAAATGTGGTTCTTAATTTTTGAAAATATATTTATAAAATTGCATTAAAAAATAGTTATTAATTTTTTAGAAAATGCTTTCAAAAAAAATTATTACAAGTACAAAGTGATTTTCAACAGAAGTGAGCCAACCTTTTCAAATCTATAGATATAAATATATTATTAAAAATAGAGTAGCCATTCACAAAGGACATGTTACGGAAATCGATTAGTTTTTTGCAAGAAGAGTACATCAAATCACAAATATCTCTGTGTGGGTTTCGATTTTGAGTGTTAATTATTATGAAAGAAGCTAATTTTATCTCTTTCTCTCTCTCTCTCTCTCTCTCTCTATTTATCTATCTATCTATCTCTCTTTCTATGTTTTTTCTCTATCTATCTTATTGCTTTCTATTTTAATATCTTTTGTCTACTGTTTTACCATTCTTTTTCGTTCTCTCTCTCTCACTATCTATACCCTTACTCATGAGATCTTCTCTTTCACATTCTCTCGTTTCTATTCTAACCAATTCTTGGATTAATGGTAAACCGATCGGATCACAGCTCTCTCTCTCTCCCTCTCTCTTGCGTCATAAAAATAAAAGCTAATTTGCGATGCTTTATTCTTCTATTTTCCTTCTCAATCTTTGCACAGTATGAATGTACCAAAATAGATGACAATGATGATGATGATGGAAAATATAAAACCTTGCTGCTGTGGTTGACCTCCCACACCATGGATCATCACACACAGTGTGTCATCCCCACCGGTATCAAGCTATAACCATCATCATCATCATCTGGGCTATCACCAAACTTTAATGGTCAAGCTATAAAAAAAGTAGTAGGCTGGAGAATGAGAAAGAGAAGAGTGAGGGTGAAGAAGAAGAATAATAAGATAAACGAAGAATAAATAATATAGAAGAATAATAAATAATGGTAACATCGAAGGCCAAGGATCTCTTGCTAATCTCCGGAATTCTGCTTTCTCTCTCTCTCTCTCTCTCTCTTTCTGTACATTTTATTCTTACTCACTCTTTTTCTCTTCATCTCATTATCTCTTTTTTGACATTCTTTTTCTATCTCTCATTCTCATAGTTCTCTCTCTCTCTCTCTCTCTCTCTCTCTCTCTCTCTCAGACACATTTTCTACCTTTCACTCTCTCAATCTTTCGCTTTTCACTCTCTCAATGGCTCTCTCTCTCTCTCTTCCTTTCTTTCTCATTTTTTCTACTTCTCATTCTCACTATCTCTTCTCACATATATAATAATAATAAAATGAATAGAATCAGTGCACCCCAAAAGAGAACGAATCAAGTTAAATAAAGACGACACGAAGATCGTAGAATCAAACACCAGGAGAGAAGAGAAAATCAATAAACCAGAGAGAGAGAGAGAGAGAAATGCACTCACACCCGAGACCAAACTCCGGTTCGCCTCTCATACACATATCCACACACACACATACTTCTCTTTAGTAGCCCAATTGAATTTCGATCCAAGACAAACACCGCGCTATTCTCACAGTGAAAGAGAGAGAGAGAGAGAGAGAGATCTAAGATCTCTTTGTCTCTTGCCCCACTCCCTCTTTTCTCTCTGCTTTCATTTTCCCATTCAATGTGTTTTCTCTTATTCTCTGATTTGAATATTCCTGAATCTCGAGAATCGATTCTCTTTTCTCTTTTAGCCGTTTTTCTTTTTTTTTGCTTTTTTTCACGCTATCCTTTTTGTGACAATGCATCTTGGGAATTTGAAAATGAGCGAGAGAGAGAGAGAGAGAGAGAGAGAGAAAGAAAAGAGAATATAAATAAAAAGACGAATAAACATGTATAAATAACAAACTGTAGAAAAATGTTAAATTTTTTTTAAAATTCAATTTAATTTAATATGCTTCGCAATTTCATAATTTCTTTTTTATAAAATGTTCTAGTTGTAACTTTTTGTACCCTTTTAAATTCTCTCTCTCTCTCTCTTGCCTTCTATTGTTGGCTCATTTTAGAAGACGATATAAACATAGCAAATTCAACCTTAAAAAGATATCTTCTTTCCATGGAATTCGAGGGGAAATCTCTCTCTCTCTCTCTCTCTCTTTCACTACCTTTCTTTCTCACAAGTATTGATTTTCGCCTATCACAACTACGACTTCCGTTTAAATCGCCCAAAAATAGAGATTGCCACAAAGAGATTAAGTGAGATCAATAGAAATTCGTCGTCTTTTGTTTTTTTATTAACCTACCCAAACAAAAGGAAGGAAAAATTCGATTAAAAATTGCGAAATGTCAAATTAATTAATCGATTTAATTAAAAAACAAAACAACATAGATAAAGTCGTTTTCAGAAATTTAAATATAAAAATCTGGCTGCTTTTCGCCATTGGAAAAATAGAACAACGTCACGGTGTGTATGAACGGACCATCAATTCCCGTTACACGTGATTGATTTTGGCCAAGATTTTCCAAGTGTCACACACACAAAGCACTTGACACTTATCTATGGAGAGTGTTAAATTATCTCTCACACTACCACTCAAGACAAGCAAGGTGACAACAAGAAGAAGTAGTGCCACTTTCCCTTTCGTCACAAGCAACTTGCCCGGCTAGCTCAGTCGGTAGAGCATGAGACTCTTAATCTCAGGGTCGTGGGTTCGAGCCCCACGTTGGGCGTGCACTTCTTTTTTTATTTATTTTTAACTACAGTAAACCCTCAAACTTACGGGTTGTTGAAAAGGCAAAATAAAAGGGATTAATCGAATTCCATTAATGCCCTTTACTTTGCCTTTTCAACAACGCGTAAGTTTGAGGGCATACTGAATAGTGTTGCTTCAAGTTTTACATCCTTCACTTTTCATCAAGCTATTGAAACAGTGTAGCTTTCACAATACAAAACACGGCTTACTTCTCACTTTACTTCACTTTTCCATGTAAATTCAAAGAATCAAACTTGAAGCAACATTGTATATTAGATTTATATATATTTGAGAAAATGTGTTAGGAAAGCGTCTTATGGAAAAATTTCAAGCCAAGTTGGACAAACTTTGGTTTTGAGAGCCATAATAGCATGCAACAGCCGACAACCCTCTTTAGGGCCATACTTTAATTATGTGAGCAAAATATTGGGATTTGTGAACCCTCTCTCCCCGTATAGTGAGCACTTTTGCTTACTAAAAAGCACTGTTCAATGAAGGAGTTTATGAAAAAATTTTAACCTCCTCCCCATACATGCTGTAGTAATTAAAGTACGACCCATTTCCGGTGTGATTTTTTTCGTATATCTGACATGCGCAGTTGCAATTAAAATTTGAATTTTAAAAATATTTCCAAATTAAATTTTTAAGCTTATAAATCTTAAAATTTAAATTTATACTATATTAAATTTTAAATATTATTTATTTATTTTTGTTTTACTTAAAAATCAAAGTAAAAGTCAAATAAAACTCATTTTTAGTGTAAGAAAAAATGCGAGAGAGAGAGAGTGAGAGAGAGAGAGAGAGAGATGTGAGGACACGTGTGTTTGTTTAACTCATTTTCTCGATTTGCAGAAGACTTGTGGCTTGTTCTCTCTCCTTTTCATTATATGCACTTATATACCGGAAAAATTTCCTTACATCTTTACCTTTTTGTGCTTTTTTCTCTTATTCTCCCTCCCTCTCTCTCTCTCCCTCTCCCTCTCTCTCTCTCTCTCTCTCTCTCTCTCTCTCTTTCTCTCTCTCTCTCTTTGTGTTTGCATAAGAGATTAAGGAGTGTGTATATGGTAAAATTTTTTTCGTTGAAGAAACGCATTTCGAAGAATACGAATCGAATCATTAAGATAGATAGAAAAGTGAGCAAGAAAAAAAGAGAAAAAATGAAGGATATATTGAGAGAGAGAGAGAGAGAAAGAGAAAGAGAATCGATCCCAAAACACACACACATCGACATTTCATGCCAAAAACGTCACATCAAAGTAGAATTGCAGAATTGAATTAATATCTTTTCAATATACCTCTAACCCATAATTCAATCTTTCAGAGAGAGAGAGAGAGAGAGAGAGAAATCTATATTCGACTAAATATATAAATTATTAAAAATCGAAAATCTTACCCCCCGTTGATCTCTCCTCTCTCTCTCTCTCTCTCTCTCTCTCTCTCTCTCACCCTCTCCACTTTTGCAAAATCGAGCATGAGAGTACAATTGAATTGTCTCTGTGTGTGTGTGTGTTGCTGTCGCGTTTCTAAATGTCGATTTATTATATCGAAAGAATG
>WURS02313977.1:15000-18301 GCA_011762765.2 Rhinocypha anisoptera
AGACCAGATCTCTATCTTCATCTCTCTATCACACACAAGACTCGTATGGTGTCACCAAATGGCCACTATAGCAAGAGGAGAGAGAGTGAGACCATTTGTGTGAGATGGACGTTGCCGGGCTACAAAGTGATGCCCATGAAAGAGTTGTGTGGGTGAGATAGAGAGAGAGAGAGAGAGAGAGAGAGAGAGAGAGAGAGAGATAGATAGAGAGAGTGAATGAGTAAGTGAGTGAGATGGGCCACACACACACACACACACCACGCGAAGACATACCGTAAATCATTAATGGCGAATGATAAATAATTGTGACTTGTAGAGAGAGAGAGAGAGAGAGAGAGAGAGAGAGAGACAAATGGCGCCAGAAATATCCCTTCATTCAATTTTATGCGAATCTAAGCAAGCCTCGTTTTGTGAGAGAATGAGAGAGAGAAAGTCAATACAGTGAAGCTTGGAAATAGGAGAAACGAAAGAAGGATCACAAAAAGAACAAGAACAAGACGTAAGGAGATCTTTATATGAAAGAAACAATGACAAAAAATTTATGTCTACTAAATCATATCTTGGCGAATCCAACCGATCGACTTTGGCATCTCTCTCTCTCTCTCTCTCTCGAAGATATCAGAGTTTTTCATAAACTCATGTATTCGATTTTGATACAAAAAAGCCATGTGTTGTAGCTTCCCCATAAGTCCCACACACACCCAACCCCACCCTCGTCTTTTCGTTAGTCTCGTTTCGATCGTTTTCAATTAATCAAAACTCTCTCTCTCCCTTCTCTCACTCTCTTTCTTTCACTTCGGCCTTTGGCTCTCTCACTCTCTCTCTCTCTCTCTCTCTCTTTCTTTGTCCTTGTTTCAAGGAGAGATTAATCATCTGACAAAGTAGGGGGAGGCCAGAGATGGAGTGTCTGAATCAGCTAGATTTTAAAATTGAGTCGCCAAACACACGCACACACTAGCACAATGAGAATGAGAGAAAAACGGGAATGAGACAAAAGAAGAAATATTAAGTTTGACAAAAGGAAACATTTAGACACACTCTCTCTCTCTCTCTCTCTCTCTCTCTTTCTCTCTCAAGAGAAAAGGACAAAAGGAGAATTGTGTGATACATTTTCGAGTTAGAGAAAGAGAGAAGTACCCGTCGAACCACAACAAACAATTATCACAACGATTTGAAGCTTTCGCTCTCACGTTCTCTCTCTCTCTCTCTCTCTCTCTCTCTTTCTCGTGCTTGGCACCAGTGACTAATGGACTTTAGTGATGTCTTAAGGGGGGCAAAGGCGATGTGTTACATCACGCACCACTCGTACCACTACACCCACATAAGACCTAGAGAGAGAGAGAGAGAGAGAGAGAGAGAGAGAGAGAGAGAGAGAGAGAGAGAGAGAGAGAGAGAGAGAGAGAGAGATAGAGAGAGAGAGAGAGAGAGAGAGAGAGAGAGAGAGAGAGAGAGAGAGAGAGAGAGAGAGAGAGAGAGTAAGACAGTAGCATGAGTGGGCAAATGAATTGATGTCACTTGGCAAAGTAGACGGGGCATCTGGAGAGAAAACAACACAAGAAAGAGAGAAAGAGTGAGTGAGAGAGAGAGAGAAAGGGAGAGATAAACCAACAGAAAGCGACATTTATTGATGATCATCTTGGTGGCAGTGGTGATGTAGTGGTGGTGGCATGATGATCAAAGTGTAACCATGTCTCTGAACGGGACCTTGACCCAACTCATATAAGAATGATCATAATTAAACAAGTCAGTTGAGACAAGACAACCATAGATCATCTTGGTCTCTTCTCCTTGATTTAATCTTAACATTGGTTGGTATTTTGAAAAAATATTTGAATTAAAAAGCTAGAGTATGTGACTTTAGATACCATCGAAAGTCTTGTCCCTCTCTCCACACCTTTTAAATTTACTCGGAACATAAATATAATTTTTTAAAGAATATCAAATAAGCCATTTACTGAGGTAAAAATATGAGCCAATGTTAATTAATAAGAATGATAATTTAAAATAAAATAGAAAGGATAAATTTAAATTGAAAAATAATTCAACTATTGCATTTCAAGTGGAATATTTTCTAATACGAATTAAAAGTAAAAATAAAGCGTATAAAGCATATGATTTTCTAAGCTGTTTACCAATGCAAAATACAAAATAATATGATTCTAAATGTTTATATTATTAAATAATAATTCCATTCAATGGTTCTAGTCGGAAGTTTTTTTTCTTGCCAAGATTCCCAAATGTCAAAAAAGGCAAAGACAAAATACATTTTGGAGATATAAATGGAATATTCCACCTGGAATTTAATCCTCACTCCAATGACATTCTTTGCGCCTTGAGAAAAATGGAGTGAGAGAGAGAGAGAGAGAGAGAAAGGGATTACAAGGTCCTTCATTCTTCTTCATCTTCATTTTTCCATCTTCTTAGAGAAAGAGAGAGAGAGAGAGAAAGAACAAAACTAATGCTTCTCAAAACACATAGATCAACACGATAAGAGACAATAACAACAAGATTATGAGATATTAATAAAAAATTTTAACTTTTGTTTCTTATTATTCTCTATCTTTCTCTTACCCTCTTGTGTATTTACACAATACGTAAAGTTGAATCCGTAAATGACATTTATTTGTCCTTGTTAAAAAGAAATGATGACGACAAACTATTAGCTTAAAAGATTTTAAGTTTAATTTAATATTGTTGTTATTACTAAAGCGTACAAGACTATTCATACTGAAAGAGGGAGAGAGAGAGGGAAAGAGAGAGACGGAAGGAGAGAAAGAGAGTGAAAATATGTTTTTAATTGAAAAATGGTTGTTTCTGAAACGATTACCAAATTATGTTCATATCCACGGGTTTACATTCAATTTAAGCTCTTCTTCAGCCTCAAAAAGAGTTGTCATTTCCTCAAGTATAGAAAGGGTGGATAGATACTTTGGTTGAGTATCTATCTATCCAAGAAGCTTTAATGTGTTGTCATTAGTTTAATTTCTATATTTTATTACTATTGTTGTTGCTGTTTTTGCTATGATTTTTGCTATTTTGTTGTTGTTGTTGGGTTGTCGCTATTATGATTATTATGATAGCTATGGCGTTTGTGATCTCGTGCTTTGACATCATGAGGCACTTTTCGGGGAGAAAAAGACTGAGAAAGAGAGAGTGAGAGAGAGATGGGAAAAGTGGGAGAAACAGCGAGAGAAAAGAAAGAAAGAGGGAAAGAAATAGAAGAATGAGAGGAAGAGATAGAGAGAGAGAGAGAGAGAGAGAGAGAGAGAGAGAGAGAGAGAGAGAGAGAGAGAGAGAGAGA
>WURS02314087.1:0-18300 GCA_011762765.2 Rhinocypha anisoptera
GAATAGAAAGGTTGGCGGACCCCCTCGGCGCGGCCCGTTGACCGCCCGGACGATTAATCCCATCCCGAGCACCCGCTCTAAATTGCTAAACACTGAAAGCAATCCAATCTTGTTTATGGAGGAAATTTCCACGGGAACCGACGGATGGAAAAATGTTCCCTTTTGCCAAATGCCAATGTGAGAGCGTTTATTTTTTTTGTTCGAGGAGAAGATGGGACGGCTCACTTTTTATTCATACGGTTATTTATGCTGTATTGATTTCTTTCACGCGTTCCGAAGCACTAAAATGGTTTCGCCACTTAAAATCATAAAGAAGAGAAACACAATGGTTGAGGAATTCAAAATGAATGTTACAGGAAAGCTAAGACAGTACGGGACAGTTATGTTACCGTAGGCCGAGAAGATGTCCTAAAACCGCAACGTAGGTTAATGAAATATGTCGCATAACGTGAGCAATTTAGGTGAGAACAAAGTCAAGGTTGAACATTTTTGTGTGGAAATAAGAAGTAATTAACTCTCGGTACAAGACGTGATTTTCCACCTTAAAAGAGTAAGCGCTTTTATTGGGACGATGATTATGGTTGAATTTTTTAATGTATGGATTTACAGTATCGATTTTCAATAATTTAACAATTTATTATTATTAATTATCATTATTAAAACAAAAAAGGTACTTGTCATAACATTAACCGTTAAAGCATAACACAAACCCAATTGAGAATGAGTCTAATTAAAACTATGTTACCTGATTATCTGCTGGGATGTATACTAAACCATAAGGAAAAATGGTTGAATTAAATCATTTGCTCACATTATTATTTCATCATTTCATATCAATTAAAAATAACATTCTTACAGTGATTATGACCAAATTAATCGCTTCACTTATCAGCGATGACCTTTTAAATCACATTATGAATATATGAGTACGATGAATAGCATTATAATTATTTATTCTGATTCATTGTTAGGTTTTTATAATTCTCAGTAGCTTGGATAAATTAACTGGATAAAGTGAGTGAGTTTAAAGCATCTGAAACTCTATTCAGAAATAGCAAATATTATGAATGAACAGTGATCATGTCATGACATCTTTATTAAATTAGAATAATCATATTAATATAAATCGTATTAATCAAAATTAAGGTACAATACCCTTGTTTTTTGAAGTATTCCCATACAATATAACCCACAGAAAATGGCAATAAAATATATTTTTGTCAATCTGAGCTATCTCGAAGCAAGAGCGTCGAGCGTCAAGCGTTGAGTTTCCAAAGTTATTATCAGTTAAATAAGGTCCCATTAAAATAGGAGTATCTCACAGCTATTGATTTTCATTAGTTGAAATTTCATAATGAATGACATGCTCCAAAAAGTTGAATTAAATCTTGTTGTCAAATTTTTATCTCAATTTTTCAAGGAATAGTATCAATTTACATTTCAGAACGAAAATATTAATAATAATAATATATTTTTATTTATCTTGGTTACATAGGTAACATATAAATCGTCATTGATTTTCTAAATTGCACACTAGCAACCGTCACAAAGATACATACTTACATAATTAGGCAGATCGACATATAATAGTCTCGTATTTAAAAATCAAAAGTCCTATTTGCAGCTATTGTGGATTAATTCATGAGTGTTGTAGTATGTATTCTCCAATAGGAGCTTTTTTAGTATTTCATAAAACTAGGTAATTATGAGATGGCTTTAATCTTGGGTGGTAAGGAAACAGTACCAGTAACCGGTGACCACTTAAGAATAAGAAATTAGTATCCATTCCCTATCCTGTTAAAGTTTTTGAAAATGCTATCTTTTTAGTAGCTCAGATTATCCACCATACTTTCTGCAAGAACATATTGGATCAATATTTCACTGAAACTAATTTTTCCAGCAATTTTGCTGATTCTTTACAGCAAAATTTTGTGCTAGTAATTGACCATCCAAAAATATTTTTTTTACTGTTTGACCATCCCTTGTTTTAGTACTGAATATATTATGTTAACTCTGATAAAACCAATGGTAATGGCAATATTTTTTTTATTTCTCTGCCGTGATTGTTTTACTTGCATACTATATCA
This sequence comes from Rhinocypha anisoptera, assembly GCA_011762765.2. Taxonomy (NCBI): domain Eukaryota; kingdom Metazoa; phylum Arthropoda; class Insecta; order Odonata; family Chlorocyphidae; genus Rhinocypha; species Rhinocypha anisoptera. The sequence goes on from WURS02314087.1 coordinate 2,088, forward strand.
ACGACACAGTATGTTTGAAAAAAATGCAAATTAGTTACAACAATTTCCTACACAAAATAAGTTTCTAAGTGATGAGAAATACTTATTTTCTGGTATACAGTAATATCAATTGTGAGTAAACAATTTGAACGTTGGATTTTCCTTTTTATTTTTCGTTGTGAGTAGAAAGACTCATCTTACTTATTAGGCTACTGGTATGAAGAATGACATCTGTATGACAGAGGAAATCTCATAGATATTGGTCACATATACCACTACATTCACTATAAAATTATCCCCTAATACTCTACCCTATCGAATTCATCCTTTGGCGCAGTACTCCATCATCCTCATCGGAAGAATCTATGTTCCCCTCAGAGCCTTAACCATCGCTCAAATCAGGAATGGAAATAAATGATTTTGAGTCAGACTCTTCATACAATTTCTATTTCTTGGCATTCAGTTTATTATTTTCATTCTTTTGTCCCCCCAATGTTTTTCCTCTTCTTTCTTTCCCTTATTCCACCTATTCCTTATTATTTCAGTCTTTTTTATCTCATTCTTTTTCTTAATATTGTTTTCAAAATACTTTTGCCCAAGTTATCCATACACTATAGAAGGATATTCTCCCTTTATGAATTTTCATCCCTGGATTTTGAATGAACACATACTTTTTAAATGGAGATGGTACAGTGATATAGAAAAGTATCTCAACATATAAGCGGCGCCACTTCCGCACCCGCAGGAAAAATTAACGTTTCATCTATTTCTGTATGACTCTCAAGTGAAGACTGTTACTAGGGAAATTCGAATAGGAAGGCAGGGTTTTCACTGGTCTAGCTTGAGTGGAAAGTCAGTCGATTTTACCAGTGAATTCTCCTTGAACTGGCTTTGGATGCATAGCAAACTTCACGTCCGAGATTTTACTAAAGAATATTTACTCCTAGTTCAAGAAGAGCAGTGGTGGTGGTGATATGAGCGCATGTTTAAAAAATGGCTTCAAATTATCGTGGTAGGACATACAATCAGTGGTAAAGCGACATGTGAAATACGAGCTCTGATTTCAAATATATTTTTTTAACTACTCATATTTCACCAAGTTGGGGTAGCCAGTCCACGATATTAATATTTTGTTGTAGAGGTTTTACATTCAGGTATACTTTCGTATTTATTTAAAAAAATCATGATTAAAATTCACATTTAATTTTTTTTAATTTTATTACTGTTAATAAGTCATCAAACAAGTATCCAGTTGGTATATATCGGAATGCACAAAGCCATCAGTGAGATGTTAAAATGATTTCTTTTAATCGATAATTATTACGAAAGGTTTATATGAGAATTCATAAAAACTTGAAGATTTAAGGATGTATTGGCTATAAGTTGAAATGATGAAAAATCGATGGAACTTTGTTTGGACCTTCTACTTAATTATAAGTAACTGACCTTCCAAATTTCAAAACGATATAAGTCATAAGTTCTTTCGAAAGATATCGACCTTTAAAATTCACATGCATTCTTATGGAAAATGGCTGGTTTGATATCACTCTAAAATTTGAAGGGGAAATTAACCATATAACTAAAAATATTAAACCATTGAAAATTTTAAGAGTTGTAAATAATTGTGTTATAACAGGATATCACTGACTAAAACGATCATTCAGAGAATAGTACATGAAATATTTATAATAAATTGCAGCAAGTTCACGCTTTTATTCATTCGCAAGCCATAAACGTGGCAACGTCGCTCTCATGATGCCTCATATTTCCACTCCATTGTGATATACCCTTCGTTGATATTCATTCTCAGTCCTTTCCAAACGTTATGCTCGTCACTTGAAATTTCTTTCTTCTGATTAATAATAAGTACAATATATTTTATTATTCATAGCTGAAACGACAGATTTTTATTTCCAATCGAAAAAACTGACGAGTCAGCATCCACCTTCATAGTGCAGTGCTGACAACGTATGAATATATGCGACGTTGTCAGAATGTATGGCATAAGAAATCAGTTTGTTTTTTTCATTTATCATCATAACATAAGTAATTTTAACAATTAAACTGTTTTCGATAAACATTATTTAGTGTCGAGAAAGAATCACAATAAAACAAATAAAAATTAGAGGTGTACAATTTTCGATATTTCAAGTGCAGATGTTGGTCACGAACGTCAAAAGAGGGTCAACTGAGCTTAATAGATGTAAATATCGAATACATCTGCCTAATAATACATAAAATACTAATACAACCAACTAAAATCAATTTGATCCAGTTTCTCTTCTTAAATATAGCAAAAAGTCCGATAATCTTTTAATATTGAATCAGTAAATGTTGACTAGTGTTGTATAGACAATACTACATCCTTAAAACCAGAGGTAGACACGGGAATGATCTGAGGAGTGTGCAGGATTTGTTTGAAATATTCGCCTCTAGGGTGCTCCCCCCCCCCCCTTTGCTACCAAGTCTCGTGCAAAAAGAGCGATCTTAAGAGTAAAAGCGACCGATTTCCAACTCGGCTTGAACAATGAATCCACCGAATATCTATTCGAATCTCCCCTGTCACAGCATTGACCAGAGAATCATATATAAATAGATGAAGCGCTAAATCTCCATACTGGCGCGAAAGTGGCGCCACCCACTTTTTTGGGATACTTATCTCTCCCACTGTGCATTTGGTGGCCCTAAGGTGACGATATCTTCATTGCCTTCAACCACGGAAGACTGTACATTTAATAATCCTGGTGTGGTGATATTTCCATGGCCTCCTACCTGAGTGGAGTTTCTTTTTTTGGAAGATTTTTCGTGTTTTCCCCTTTACAAGGTATATTAATTGGTTTGAAGATTGTTGTAACTGAATCCTCCTCCAGAATTGAGCTGTCATTTTAAGCGGTTAGTTTTAGATGAGGTGTTATGATTTTTATGACCACTGGCATTGCCAGTAAAAAATACGGAGAGAAACTCCTTGTTATCTGAGTTAAGCTAGTGGTAAGTATACAGTCTTTTCACCTTTTCCTGCAACGATTTATTTCCTTTTGGATTAAGAAAGAAAGCATTTTTTTTAGAATTAATAGTCGTGACGGTTCAGTTAGTTGTTAGAAAATACCATATGCTTTAAGTAAGCTTCTACTTCTGCAAATCAGACTAAATATTTTCCTGTGTCACTGATACTCGGGGTACTTTTAAATTTTGCTTATTCTCTGAGACATGCTGCAATATTTCTGCATGAAGTCTTGGATCATGTCCTACCTGGAAGATTGCCATTTAAATGATTGTCTCTGTTAAATTTTAATGCTGAACTCTAAATTGAAGTTGATTCACAGTCACTGGGAACTTTACTTCATGCTTCTGCCATTTTTAACACCCAGTTAGCAAGTATGGTTTTTCCTTCAATACCTAGGATGGTTTAGTATACAATTTTTCTTTCAATTGATGACTCGCCATCCACCTTATAATTTAGTGTTATACTTGGGTGTCATATTTCTTTACTGCTGTCCAAATTGGTGTATTATCAGATCTCAAATTATGATTGACTTCCTTCTTTACCCCCTCTGTAACTAAGAAAATGGTCATTTATGACGGGCGTAGGTACGTAATCTGTAACAATAAATTAGATTCACAGTTTGACACACCATTACCTAGTAGTAGACCACCTGGTTATCAACTGGATAAATTTAAACTGTTATTAAAAAAGTTCTATACAACGTTTTGGTGTGCAATAAAAAGAACAAACGGGTTAATTATGAGGAAATTAATCAAAGGAAGAAATCACTGAGTAATTGACCATCTTCGTCAATTACTGAAAAATTCTACATTTTTTATTCATATTTGACCACCCTCATAGAAAGTTTTCCCAGCACTCTAAGCATACGATAAATAGTTTTTATCAATACCAAACATGGCTATTAATAATGTCCATAATTGAAATATGAGGTGCTTATTGTTTTAAATCAGCCTTGCCTGCAACGTCTCCTTAGCAGATTTCATTAGAAAACTTTAAAAATATGAACATGGGACTGCATACTAGCACTGACTATTAGTTATCTTGTTTCTAAATAATGCCATGTGCAACATGATTTTCTTTTATACAGCCATATAGTAGGATTGTAGTTTTCCACTAAGTTTAAAATGTTTGAACCAGAGTAAGGTTTTATAAACGGTTTATCTCCTAAATGGTCAACTACTGGTACATGGTCAATTACTCCCTCATCTACTGTCTGTTATATATAATTAGCGAAACGATCGAAAGATATTACTTTTACAAAACTTCTTCTGGAAGTATGACTGGCGGTAATTAATATCTGATAAATTACAAGATTCCTTGGAGATGTAACATAAACAAAGTTACGCAAAAAATATTAGAGTCCTCCATTGGACGAAGCAAAAATCCCAAATTTTTCCACAAAAAAAGTAGCATTATACAAACATGACGATTAAGTAGTGCAAAATATGGCGTTATATCTTGAAAGGCGGAAAGATTCATACCAATTCAAGACTACTTTTTTCGCCCTGAGGATGATTTTTGTAATGCATCTTAAAACAAATAGTATCTACGTAGAGGTATCATTCTGTTTGGTTTATTGGCGCTATCGTTCGTTGGTAAATTGTCAAATAAAAGTACAAAATATAATGAACTCCGACCTGAAAAGTAACCAAAACAAAAATAGCTAAAAATCAAAGGAGAATTAAAAAATTATATTAAGTATATTAATTTCTCTTTCCAACCATGTTCCAGAAAAAAAAATTTGGAGGAAGAAATCATGAAACTTGATTTTGAGTGCACCCAACCCTCCTGTATCTGGACACTAAATTCCCCAGCTTTGAAGCGTCCTTTATTTTTTTTTGCGAACATCCCTTTCAATTCCCCTTGTGAGGGGGCCATCAACTTCGCTACAATTTTATCCCTCGTTATGGCGAGAGCGACGCGCCAGACAAGTAAGGCTTGATTCCGCAGTCTAGGGAGGAGGAAGAAAAAAAATACGAAAGGATGACCAAAGCACATTTTTTATGTGACTTAACGAAAAAAATATGACGTCGTCGAGTTCATCTCCAGCGTCACGCGGCATCCACCCCGCTCTCCCCCCCCGCCCCGTCCTCCGCCTCCGCTTGCCCCCTCTCCGCACCCCCTTCCCAACCTCCCTCGGGACACACTCCACTTGCAGCGGCCGCCGGTGACTGTTAAAAACTCTTGGACACAGAATTCCACTCGTTACCTCCTCCTCAGCTCTTTCCCACTCGTCCCAAGAATGGAACGACGGGGTTCGACATCACTCTCGTTCCAGAGTGACTCGCGCCTCGCCTTGCGCCCTTCGGATTTTCGATTGGAAGGCGTGGTGGGCGGCGGCGCCGGGCGAAAGGTCGCCACGCGTCCAAGTGGCCCAAATCAGTTATTCCACACTCCCTGGTAAATTTTTTGTGACATTAAATATAAAATATCCTTGACACATTTCGAAAAGAATGATCTCGATTAACTACAAGGGGAGAAAGTCACTACGCTCGATCACTGCGCAATACGAGAGACTGTCGAATCTCTCCCTCGTCTTGAACTCGATCGAGAAATACTATTTTGAACTTTTACACTTTTTGGAGCAATCTTGAAATCATTTGCCTACCTGGGAAGCAGGACTACATGAGATGGAAGAGGTACTACGGCTATCTCAAGATTAGATTAGCTCAGGCTACGAAGGATATCACTCGAAGTGAAATATCTCTCGAAACAAGGAATCGATACGTTAAAACATTCGTTTTGGCGCTCTATGGATCAGAGACATGTACCATTGGAAAACTGATCGAGGAAGAATAGTAGCCTTGGAAACATGGAGCTGGAGGAGAATGATGAAAATTAAGTGGACGGACAGACTAAGGGTCGAGGAAGTGTACCGAAGAGCGGTGGAAGCTTAGTCAATGTGGAGTAATATAAGAGAACAAAAAATATAGTGGATATAGGACACACACCCTGAGGCACAATGGGTTCGTGGAGAATATAACAGAAGGAAAACAGAGGGGAAGGACCCGCTGGGAAAAACGAGGGACAAATGTATAAGATAAATTACCGGAGACCAGAGAGAGAAGGAAGACCTACCAAGGGGGGGAAAGAGAGAGCTAGCACTATAGATAGGAAAGGATGGAGGGGGGCTGCAGTCAACCTATCTTCGGATTGAAGTATTGATGATGATACATAATATAAAGAAATTTTGATTTGATTGGTTTCTCAGACGTCCAAATTTTAGCATTATTGACCAAATGCAGGATTTTGCGTATCATATCTAAAATAAGTTCGATGTTAAATGGCTCATTACAAATCAACAGAACCCAGCAGTGGTGGAATCGGCGAACGTACTTGGATTAAACGGCTAAAAAAAAAAAAAAATACGCGTTGTCACATCCACGATTTTGACTGAAGAAACACAAAAAGGTTTCACATTTTCCCTTGTATTCGTCTGTGCGGCGTGAAAAGCACAGGGATGACGAAAACTGATTCCCCGCCTATGAGGAACTAGTTCTTAGTCGGGAGACAGATTTCACTATTTCCTAATATTCCATTGGCATTATTTCGCAACCACCCCCACCACCAACGACTTACTACTTACTGCTTCGCCCTTTCCACCATGGAAATCTATATATTAGAGACATTTATCATTGGAAAAACAGACCAAAGAAGAATAAAAGGCTTCGAAACATGATGTGCTGGAGGAGAATGCTGAAAATAAAGTGGACGGACAGAGATAGGAACAAGAAAGGGTACAGAAGAGCGGAAGAAAATAAGTCATGTGGAGTACTATAAGGAATAGTATAATAAGGTGGATAGGAAGCACCCTGAGGAATAGTGGGCTCGTGAAGAATATAATAGAAGGAAAAATAGAGGGGAAGGCCCCGCGGGACAAATATATATAGTGCAAATTATCAGGGAAGTTAGAAATAAGAACTACCAAGGGGTAAGAGACCAAGGGGCACCAGATAGGAAAGGATGGAGGGAGTTGCAGTCAAATCATTCTTCGGATTGTAGTACTGATGATGATGACACTGCTTAATGAAATTATATAGGGTACCTTGTCATTAAATGACAGACCAACCCAATGACTTAATGACCCCATGGTCATTTTATGACGTAAAATGTCCTTCAGAGCAACTGTGATTCCTCCACTCGACGCGTTTCGGAATCTCGGCACAAAAGAAATCTTCTAAAGGACTGTCAATGGTTGTAGAACATTCAAGTCGAACGGAGCGGTGAGCACAGGTGCTCTTAACGGCCCAGACGCGGTCTGCCGTTACGTCAGTGGCCTTGGCAACGAAGGAAGGTCACCACTTCCGATCAATCGGCGCGCAGGAAAAAATAGCGTACCTCGAGATATCGGTCTAATCGAACTTCGGAAGACGTGCCACTGAAATTGCCTAATCAACGAATATTTACATAGCAAATTGAAGAGAAGTTACTATTCCTGCAGTTATCACATTTAATTATAAGTTGCATATATGTTAAAAGAGGTTTCTTTGTTTAAACAACTGAATATTGCCCAACTAAGAAACTTTTTTATTTTTCAAGGTGTTAAGGTGTGAAGGAAACATAATACGGCCTAGTTGACAAGAAATTAATTTACGAGTAAAACGTGGGGCTGAAATTCCAAAACCAATGGATAAAATATTTAAAACATGCTATCTATACATATAACTATATACATAGGCTTCAGTATTTCTCGCATAGTAGATACTAGTATATAAACTTAGTACATAAACTTTAGTTTTTTGCCTTTGATATAATTTTATGTTCCTTATTTTGTAATAGTTATAGTGTGTTTTGATCAGCTGGCTGTTGTTGATATTTATTTATTTTATATCCTTGTCATAGATATGGGGATATGTGATACATCCTCATAAATATATGAGTTAATGTGTATAAGACCTTAATACCCATTTCCTACTTCGGCTAAGCTCATCTCGAAATCTACTATGAATATTTCATTTACAAGTGTGTTGACAAATATATTCCCGTCTCCCCTAGAATATATTCATTCTTCTTATATGGTGTTTAATGAATACAAACCAGAAGGCCCGAAGGACATTTTGGTGACTGAAGTCTCGGCAAAAATCCGCAAATCTATATAATACCCGCGAATACCTAACTTAAAATGGGTGTTCTTGATGACGAAACTGGAAGTTCTTTTAACCGGAAATCCAAATGAGCGACTTCAAATCCCAGTTTAAAACAAGTGTGCATATTTCCATCTTCCACAGCGCATCCTATTCATCCTATTATATGTTATTGTTCCTTTCCTTGTTATAAATTATATAGCTAAACGCACACGTCTACCTACTTCGTTGAGTGAAATTTCACACGCCGTTGGTCTTAGAACAAAGTGAGCTGTCTCCTTCCCTATCAAACCCATACCACAGTTAAATACTTCGGCATTTAAAGGCTATGCTTAAATCCATTGAGTGGGTCCATTGGATACCGAGGATGGGTCGACCTCAGGTTATAGGGGTTAGCTGCGAAATAAACGATCATACGCGATGAATAAGCAGTGGTGGATAATAAATAGTGGCACTTGGACGAATTTGAGATCCATCCTACGGAATGATGGCCTCAAATACTATGAAGGATTCATGACTTGGCGAGATGTATTCCACCAAACAGTAACAGCCAATCACCCGGAGAGGGGGTGGGCAGCAGCCCTGCTTTATGTTTGGGAATGAGGATACTATAGTGGTCGTTATAGCAACACTCATTTTACTTCAGGGTTGGATATAGTTACGTAATTAAACAGCTGCGTCCGTGCGACGTGGAAGGCAATGGGAATCTAACAGGCTCTTCTCGAGAGCAGTAGTAGCACACCAAACTTTATTTTGACTATGACGTGATGGAAACCAGTATAGTAAAAAATTACGGTGGTAAATCAGTCCCCCATTCGGGTCTTCGAATAGGGACTACTCAAGTGAGTCCATCAAACAAAAGCAACGAACAATTTAGGATAGGAAATGGAACATTAGGTTGCTTAGAGCTTATGGAAAGCTAGAGAACCTAATTATGCCAATGCGTAGAATGAGAATAGATATCCTAGGAATCAGTGAGTTGAATTGGCCTAAAGGAGGATAATTTTAGAAAGATAAGTATAAGATACTTTGCGCAGGACGCGTTAATGGCTTTTAGGATGTAAGCATAATGATGAGAAATAGTGCGGTAATGAGAGTTACAAGCTTCCTGCAGTGCAGAGTAAGGTTGATAATTGTTAATATCGTAGTGATAATAAAAGCCACAATAGCGACATAAATATGCATACGTAAGGCAGACATCCGTATTGACGAGAAAAAAGAATAACGTACTCCGTATTTTTCCACTTGATTTTTAATCTGGTACGACTAGGTTCAACGCTACGGCGTCATCTTCAAGTTCCTGAAGATGACGCCGTAGCGTTGAAACTGGTCGTACCAGATTAAAAAACAAATGGAAAAATACGGAGTACGTTATTCCTTTTTCTCAGAAATGGATTTCCACATAGTTATGCCTTAAAATATAGAATAAGCCGTATTGACGACTATAATGGTCTTTCATAGATAATAAAAACTGTGAAAAGTAGAAGAAATTTTAATTTTCCTTGGAGATTGAATGGAATGATTACAGGGCTTTTCCCTTACATCGAAAGGGAAAAGTATGAAAATATTGGGTGGGAAAAATAAATTAACAAGGCGGAAATTTAACGGAGTCCTGCAGACACCAAATTAACATTAAAAACCACATTTTTAAATTCAACCTGGTAAAGGTGGATGATATCTAGAATAGAACTACCGTTGGAGTCGAAGAGGAATATTATCATCCATATACAAAAAAGAATGAGAAAGCAAAAATAAGAAAACAGATTAATCTGATCAGGTAAAGATGAAAGGTTTTAACAAGAAATTATACATGAGAAGAAAGTCAAAAAGCATGTCTGATATTAACATTCTCAATGTTTTTCAAGAATCAAAAAGATAATTTGTTTTCAAGGAGCAGAGGGACAAGAAACGACATACTTTCTCTCATGTTGCCCATACTGGAAAAGAAATGGCGAATCACTTTTATTATGGACCTAAAAAGGGTTTTTCAGTACGGATTGGAATGCTATTCTAAGAACTCTAAAACCCATCGAATTAGCTACAAGAATCATATCCACTCTACATGGATTGCAGACAACAGTGACAAGATGAGATAAATGTAAAAAATAAGGCAGAATAACGAATGGGGTAAGACACGAATACTCCTTATCACCTTTAATCTTGAATGTTTAAGTTGAGTGGGCATTAAACAAGATCTAAGAGAAGAAGAAAGGAAGTGTTATGATACCAGGAGAAGCGATTATTATACTGGGGTTTGAGAGTACAATTGCCATGGTGGAGGGAAGGAGATCCTACAAGGTCATTGGCGTGCATGAAGAATGGAATGCCCAAATAAAAACTAAAATGTAGAATTAAGGTAAACTAATGGTCTTCAGAAGCCAAAGTTAATTCAATTTCCTAATAAATATAGAAAATGCAGTCATCCTATTGCCCAGATAGAAGATATTTGCTCTTTAAGCAGCAAATTCATCGAAAATTAAATAAACAACCATATAATTAGCAGAAAAACTCAAGCAAAGGGAACTTCCAGAAGAAATAACATAATTCAACTAGTATTTGCCTAGAGAGTAAGGATGCGATTCAGATGAAGATACACATGATGATACATGTGGATCATACATTTACACGGAAGTGAGATGTGGTGAGAGAAAAGAATATTGGAAACAATGGGAATATTTTTCTACGGAAGAATGGAGTTTATATCGTAGTAAGTGGAGTGAATTAATTAATGGAGTGAATAACCAATGAAGTAGCATTTAGAATTACTATCGGAAAGAGAAGTTAATAGCATACAATTATAATAAGAATGAATAAACTAATGAAAAGACATGAAGAAGCACTGCAGTTAAGCAAATGCCGAATGAAGAAACCAAAGAAGGAAAGGTAGGCTAAGGATTGCGTTTGATAGAAGGTAATTGATGCAGTTAGATGAACATGATAATGCCAGATAAAAGGTTAATTTGGAGAGTTGAGAGAAAACAATCTTTTAATTATAACTCATGGTGATCAATGGAACCGAAAATATATTATTCACCTTGTATTTTTTGTTGCAAGGAAATTCAAAATTAAAAATCTACTGTCTCGAAAAGCAGAATTTTCAAAAAATTAGTTCTAAATATTAATTATAGCCCAGAAATTACATATCTATATACTCAAAATTATTTTATAGCAAATGAACTGCAGTGGCGAAATCAAAGGGCAACAAATCAGACAATATTAAATATAGTATCTGTTAGCATTAACGTTTTGCACTAGTGAGGCTATTTTCGCGTAATTGGAAGTTATAACATTTTGAGAGATAAAGCTGTAATTTGTGTAGTTGACCCTTAAACTATTGAATAAAATATATGAAAGCGGAAATCTTAAACGCTCAGATACGCATTATTTTGACTACGGTTTTCCCACGATTCGCGGGTCGCTATTTTATTTGTTTTTTGCGCATATTTCCAAGACCACATGCTCTTGCTGACGACAACCATTCAGGAAAATTACTTATGTGACAAGCACAACATCCATAGCCTTGGTTGCATCCAAACTCACGACATTTGGGTCAGCTCCCTAACTCTCTCTGGACTCGCTACCCACCCGTTTCACCCCCGCTAGCCGACCTACTCTGATGCACTGATATCTACATCCTAATTATAGTATATATGGGAGATAAAAATAAATTAACTAACAAGTATTAGTGCTTAAACTGAGAAAAAATACTTTTCGGGCTCCTTTGACAGTTAAAATTTTTAACCACAGGTTAATCATTCAAATGTTGAATATTTTTTCATCAAAAAACGTGGTCGAGAAAAAATAAACTGTCAACGCTACTGTAATACTTTCGATTTTTAAAATTTATATTGATAAAAAAACGATGTATATTTCACAGTAGACTTTATTTTAAAACGACCGCTATCGTCGAACACTCGAATACTGCATCAGGTAATATACAAAATTCCATAACTAATATAAATATTTATTTCATCCTTTCAATTAAAATAATTCACTCCTGTATACATATATATATATATATATATAGCTCTCTCTCTACACACATCACTTTAAGGTATTTAATTAAATTATAAAAAGAAAAGGGCTTAGGATTAATCTTATCACTTTCATTATCTAAAAAATTATTACTTTCTCACATTCTTATATAACTTAGTACGATGCTCTGTCTTTCTCTCTCTCTGTCTCTCCGGCGGAGCCAAAAATATTTAACCGCTCTCTTCTACTTCCTATGAAGTCGACCGGCAATTTGCTGAAGTGAGACAATGGTTGAGCGAGAAATATTCCGTTTTGGATGGTATGGAGGACTAAGACTATCGACCGGTGATCCTCTTTTTTTAATTTGCTGGATGCGCCGCTCACAAAATTGAATCGGATCGTTTCATTCCGCCCCTCAGTCCTCTTCCTCACTTGCAGTCAGTCCTCTCTCCCTCGCCCTCCCCGCTATTTGATGGATCCCTTTGACCCCCATCCCATTTCCTCTCCTCGGTGGAAACAGTTCCTCTTATGACCTATTTGGGTCACAGTTTTTACCTCGGTAATTTTCCCATTGCTCTTTCTAATTGCTCCGAGGCTCATTATTCTATATTTCGATTGGCAGAAAGAGAGAAATAAGATTTCCTTTCATGATGAGTCATCAAATGGAATGCGATGAAAAAAAAACAAATACGCCGCCAAGTGCTGGAAACTGTCACTCAGGACCAGTTTAAGTGGAAATGGGAGCGCAAGGATATCAATATCCAACAAAAAGTCACTTCTACATGAAATTCGCAAAAGAAGGTCCCAAAAAGAGAATTCACGAGTGGCTATTAAAAAGAAGTACACAAATAAACATAACTACTAAGATGGAATCCTATATAGTTTCATTTGGCGTAAAATAAAAGTAAGCACCACTAGCGGATAAAATATAGATTTCTTAATTTATAACTGAGGCTGTGTTGGTACAGCCATTAGAGAGTTCGGATATTGAAGGGGGGATCCTGTTTCAGGGCCGATGATACCTGTAAATATCTTTACACAAAACATGTATATGGTCATTCTTTAATACCTAGTACTAGAAATATGTAAAAATAGATATTTTGGCGAAAACCGATTCTAAAAGAATTGGAAAGTATTTACAAATTACCTGATACCCCATTTATACAGGTTATTTCTCGAGAAATATTAGCAATGAAGTAAGTGCTCTTCTGCAATGCGTTGGTTGTATTTTAATGTAAACTGCTGGAATTTTGTTTTATTTTTAGACATTAAAGAAGTGTTTCCCTACTTCTAGTGCATTTCTCTGAATCTATTTCAAGTCAAAATCAATAATTTTCTTGGTCCGAACTTTTACAGGCGACTCTTAATTATATCAAATATTATATTTTAAACTTGTATACAACCTGAAAATCGTGGTAACCCAGTGGACAGAGCACTTGGCCTAGGAACGGGAGACCTAGGTTCAGGACCAAGTGGAACCACTGGTCACCAGCCGAATTCAAGCTGAGTGATTTTCTTGGTAACAAGAATTCCAGGGAAACGTCAGGAGGCTCAGGAAAAGGAACGACTTCTTTTCCTTGATGTGCTAATTTAAACGCGCCAGGGTGGGCTTAGTACTAGATGATCTCTAAATTACCTCTAAAACGACGTTAGCGTTGAAGACTTTGTTTATTTTTAAGTTCATAAGACATTTTATTTGAATTTTATTAAATATACAAAAGCAGTGCATGCTCATTTACCGTCCTTTTATTACAGTATATAATTTTGTACAGAGTATAGTTTGGATTGAGATATAACAATGAGATACAATCGATATAAACTTTAAGTTATTAATGCTAATAATTAATTAACTCATTATATGATTCATAAAAATTAACTACCCAGTTATTCGTTTCAAAACTTCAGTAGAACAACAGTCGATGTGATTATAATTATTATCAACATTAATCAATCTCATAAGGGGATAATTGGCTGCATAATTAGTTCTACAAAGTTTTGGAAGAAATGGTTGTTTCATCCTTGTGTTGTATGGAGGACAGAAAACATTTATTATTTTAGTAACTCATGAAATTCTATTTCTGATATAATAATTTATATGAAAGTGTAACAGTAGTTTCTTTCCCCCTTGAGTTTTTTTCTGGTGAGGTTTTCTGAGTGGCTGAGAATTTCTGGTGAGGTTATCTTGAAGTTTCTTTATATCATTATAGTTGAATGACTCTACAGGAATGTTTAGCTTCCTGGCAATCATACGTAAAAAATGAGAGCTGCACCTTTTATAATCTGACAATATGTGCGTTATATCAAGAGAGACCAGAGAGTTGAGGCAAACTCCAAATAGTTTCTTACCAAAGAGCAATAAAGAATAATTAGAGCATTTATGTTATGGAACTCACTTTTTTATCATGAAACCTAACATTTTTGTACTCATGGCTATAATATTGTTATTATGAGGGATGAATTTTGAGGATCCCAGCATGATAACGAATCACATCAACTTTATTATGCTGAATGATTATGCTATCCATTGGTTGTGTGTGTTTATATATATATACATATATGTACATATATACATATATGTATGTATGTATATATATGTATGTATATATATGTGTATGTACTTTTATATGTATATTTTTACTGCGTGTGAAACTTATTGGGAACATTTATTTTCGCTGACAACACCTGATTTCTATGGAAATATTTTAAAACAGAGTTTTTTACTTTTTAAAACTTGTTAAAGTACGACAGTCTTATATACTGTGACTACTCCGATATCTATATTTTTAAAACATTGGCTAAATGAAAGAATTCAGCCTTGATGATAGAATTAATCACATCTTTAATATAAATAAAGAATAAAAACAGATCCTAAATGAGATTTCTGACAATACAAAAAATAAAACGAATGTTCACCTTTTATTTTAACTGGCAACTAGCTATTATTAAGATAACTACTTATCCACTCAATAAGGCATCCACCAATACCACGACCTTTTAATTTGGATATAAGCAGAGAATTATGCCTCATCAAATGATTTCGTTCGGTGAACTTGATAGTTACATCATACTTACATCATACTACATCATACTTACATCATACTACATCTTAGTAAATTACGTACCAATTACATCGTACTTACAAATTATCAGTTTATGTGAAAAATATTAATTTAAAAAGATTAGCAATAGATTGAACCAGGATAAATGTAATGGATACATTTTTACAACAAATACACGTTTTATATGAGAAGCAGTAGTAGAAATGCACCCCTAATGAAGTACCTAATATTAGAGTAGATAACTCTGAAGCCCATAATCATGATGAATCGCACACATGGCAATTACGACGTATTACGTTTGAAGGGTATCCAAGTCCATTCGACATTAACGTAACGCACGGTATACCAATCATATCAAAATTTAGCCAGCAACGGGTGCAATTCAAACATCAGTAATTGCATGCGACGTAAGGGATCGTTCAACTCTTGTTACAGGTAATCTGATACAGAGGTGTCCTACTTTGCTCCTTTCATTAGCTCGTATGACGAAAATGTCCATTTTTTAACATCCTCAGCAAAGATCTAAAAACATCATCATACTCAAGTTGACACGGTTGATGGGAATTCATAAATGAGAAAATGTTAAGTAAAGCAATTGTAGTAATTTTGATAGGGGGTGTAGTAGTTACGATATGTATGAATTTTGCGACATCTAATTAATGATTTTAATACGAATCTATGGGATTTAAAATCAATAAAAATGCTTCGAATGCTTGAAAGAGAGACAGTAGATATGCTTCTGAGACATAAATTTCTGTTTACCAAGTTTACACAATGGTTAAGGCGTTGGGGTTAATGACAAAGCCACTGGAGTGGAACAATATTGATGACTCAAATCATGAAATTATTGACTATTAAGAATCGCACAGACCAACGAATGCACGCACGAGCTCGTACATTAACATAGCTCATGGAAAAACAATAACATTAATCTAGGCTTCGTGGAAATTAAAGATATCCATATTGGGAAAAACTTCGTAAAATCCACAGTTATATATGTTATCCATAGTTATATATATATATATTATATCGTATATTATTTTACTTCTCGGCCACAGAAAGATATGTGAATTTGTTGTCTCGAGGGATTTGGCCAAATCCCTCGAGACAAC
>WURS02314198.1:0-18299 GCA_011762765.2 Rhinocypha anisoptera
CTGCAACCGCCCCCGATGCAAAACTTGTCCGCTCATCTATTCCGCCCCTCCCCTTCCACACCCCCTCATGGCCACCCTACCTCGCTCCCATGGTACTTGCCTCAGTAAAAACGTAATACATCTCCTCTCCTGCAACCCCTGTTCAGAATTCTGCATAGGCGGATGCACCATAGAGTTATAATAATAGGTAGAGCGAGTTTTGATTTCTGCGCATGTTGCAATCATAAGTCACGTGATTTATGGCAAGATGACGCTTCTGTCATGGTTACACCTTTTGTTTATTTATCTACATTAAGAGTTTCGTAGGAGTAAAATGCCGAGTGATTAATCTTTTCAGGGAATAACTTAATCCTAATCCAATAACAGGACCATCACATACGTATTTTTTTAAATTGAATTTTAGTTTTTTGTGGTTTTTGTCGTGTCTTTGTTTGATTGTATAATATTGGTGTCGTGAACGAGTAAGATTTTGCTGTCACAATGTTTTCTTAAGTTCTGCGGTACTTTTAGAATGGAAAATTAGTGTTTTTCCCTGTTTTTATATGAAATCCTGTGCTCCTTAAATTTTGAATCTACGATTACTGTGTACAGCAATAAGTGTACAATGATGAAGGGTAATCTACCGGTTCCTGTCGATTTTTGAAACTGTCGCTATATGTATAATAAATGAATTCACTTACTCTCAAAAAAAATTTTGTTACGCTTATTTCTTCACCTTTATGTTGCTTTTGGAATATAATATCAACTATTGACTGGTTGTAATTCGTTTGAATATGTATTCAAAATTTGCTCAGTTAGTCTTTCATATTTGATGTTTCCACGTTAAATTCGTGAGTAACATTTTTCTGCTTCCACTGTCGAATGAGAAGCATTTTTTAAAACCTTAAATTTCGTTACGAATGTCAAATTATATTTAAAGTCTGTGAATGTCATAAAATTAGTGAAATGCCCTAGAGCGTAAACAGTTCGGTCTAGTAGTATGAAATTTATTTTTAAGCCAATAGCGAGCCACCGCGGAAAAGTCATGAGGTTTAGATAATGGAACAGATTTCTCTCTACAGCGCGGCCAGGAGGCTCGCTGTACCTAATTACAACTCCATGAAAAAAACGCCGCGACGAAACAAGAAATCGCTTACTAAACAATTCACAGACAACGTGCACAACCTCGTCAGGTAACGCTGATTGCTGCAATGATGGCAGGAAATCTCGAATTACACTGTGACCATTATAAACCAGTATTACGAGAGTGTCACACTTCCGGATACTTTTGGGCACCTCCACACACTTAAAGGCGTTTGAAGGTGATTTATTAATATCCGAAGTCGGGGTCTTTTCCGAATTATTTGCTTTTGCTGATTATTTCACCATGGTTCTGCCCGTATGGCACGACATCACGCCTGAATCTTCACTTGAATTATTGTTTATAATATTCTTTTCTCCGGCCTTGATACTGTCCGTGCTTCACACTTGTTGTAGAAACGGTTTTTGATGATTTGAATTCATTTGAAGGATAATTACGATCGGTCCTCGCCGTAAAAAAAAGGTTAAATTGGGTTTATGTCTCGCATTGCACTTCTGCAACTCACCTCGTATAACTTACGTTAATGCCAGAGCATTCATGATCATCGATTTACCAATAATGTTACAGGAATGGTTGATTTTTTGACAAGAGCATTAGCATCAGACATAGTTCTAGCGTGGATCGATGTGATTGTGGAGACCTACCATAAGTAACGTGGAAAAGGTAAAGAAGAGGAAAATCATATAAAATCAATTGATTAGTTAATATGTCTTGTTCAAATTTTGATCCTTCCTGCCCCGAGTGCAAGACGGCCTCAAAGGCACGACGAGGTACTGGGAGCCACCTCTTCTTCTCCACACACGTAGCCCAACCAGGCTGCGTCGCAGCTGTCCAAGTGGGAGGCGAGGAAGGCACCCAACGGAAGCGGCGACGTCATTTCCGTCTCCCACACCGTCCGTCACTTCCCCTTCTGGTACGAGCCCATATACGTCGCCCGCCACGGGACGCCCGCCTTCGACGAGCGATTCCTCGGATACGGCATGACCAGGAACACTCAGGTGGGCACCACGACAGACGCATCTGGGCCCTTTTAATTACCCCAAAAAGACTATGGCATATGACAGTGGTAAAGAATTTTAGGAGGTAATTCACTCAGCTTGTAAATATTACAGACATTCCTCAAGAGAAATATAAAACCCGATGAGGTAAGATCAGTAATAGGGCGGGAAAGTATCAGTACGGAACGACGCATGGTGTAAACATGTACCTACATTTTAATATACGACCAATTAATTCGCAATTTAGGTCGAGAAATTCGAGCCTTTGGAATCAACGAGTAATGCGTTAATTAAGTCTCGCAAAATTAAAAACATGAAACCTGGCGTGTATTCAACACCTTTTTCCTTCTCCGTCCAAATTTGTCCTTCCGCAGGCCTACGAGATGTTCCTGCAGGGGTACACGTTCAAAGTCCTGGACAACGCGTTTCTCGTACACTGGGGTTTCCAGGAGAGCAAGCAGAGGCCCCGCTGGAGGGAGCGGCAGAGCAGGAGGAACTACAAGATCTTCCAGGAATGGGTGCTGGAGAAGGCGGTGCAATACGACGCCGACCCGAACAATCTGATCGACAAGATGGCGGGCGACCAGAGGCGGAGGAAGATCGGAGTGCGTCGACAGAAGCCGGGGACGCCTCCTCCGACGAAAGGGAGAACTAAGCCATGGATATCCGGGAGTAATTAGGCGGTAGCATCGGCACCCACCGTGAGATCGTTGACTACCACCAATAATCTTTTTTTAATAGAGTCCGGCCGCGGTCCTACGCGAAAACTTCTGCGCACACCCTCTCTGTCCTCGGCTACACCCGATCCGGGCTCCTTCCTTCCCTCCCCTGCCGTGCCTCCCCTACACAGCGTCACGTCATCGTAGTTGCCAGCTCTTGTCGTTTCGGTTCTCTCTCTCGGTTTTGCGCCCTTACGTTCGTTTGTTATATGTGAATTTCCATGTTAAACATGCCAATAAATAAGTTTGTTAATATGTTATGTTAATTTCATCCCGGCGGTGTGAGTAAAACTGGCAACACTGTTTGTCTCTCCTCCAGTGTGTGTGTGTGTGAGAGAGATTATAAGAAGGGGAGGTAATGCCGGAAGGGGGGGTAGGTGGTCGTAACTCCACCCAAAGTTCACCAAGAAGGCCATTTCAACTCGGCCGGACTTTAGTTTATCGGACGCTAAAAGTTAATTCTACTGTGCCCGATGAAAAATCCTAATATTAGTACCATTTTTATTTATGGGAGGTGTCGACACCTACGGTTGTTTAGAGGAGATCCTCAAATCGAAGAAAAAACGGAGTTATAAGAAGAATACACCCGTTCTCGAGACAGAACCTGAAGCGGCAACTAGAACGCCGGCGAATTTGTCGTTCATCCTCCAGGACAAAACAACCACAGCGCGGGAGCGCAAGCCGAAAACTCAGACATTCCATCTGACGCAATCATCGCGGAACCCTTCGTAGCAACGTCTCTAACATATGCTCTCCCATTTTGACGCTTATTTCGTCCAGCTATTTTATCGAGAATCGCATTACTTACGCCTCAAGCAGCACCTACTGCGTGTAAATAATGACTGCGAGACCGTTATCGTAGAACAAGCAGACAGGAGAACTCCGACATAAATGTTGTTTAGTTGGATGTCTTGTTATATATCGCTAGTGAAAAGTTCTGTAATGCACACACTCGGATTCAAACTCGTAGTATCCAAGCGTCGTTCTATAATGATAAAATAAGCGTGAGTCATCGTGTGACGTTTCTCCTGAATCCCCATTCGGGTCCATTGATCATCGGCAGCCAAGAGGGAAGGATGCGGCTGGAAGGCTTATACACACGACTGGAATGGGCGGAGGACTCGAAGATGGCCCTGGAGGAGAACGGTCGTCTGGAAGAAATCCAAACTCCATTCCCTTTATCAACTGAAATTAATATTTTATCATTTGAAGGATTGCTTTTGTGATAAATAATTAACTTTTAAACACTGGCCATTTTGGAAGGTTTTTTCGTTCATTTTGCAATAACTATTTAATCAAATCGAACTTAGTACGGCTCAAATTAAAGGTCTTTTAATTACCTACAAATTACATTCGGCTTTTGCTTCTCTATAAATCTTATATTGGCTTGTATATTTTTTTAAAAAAAAAGTGTTCTGGCCAACTTTGGACGCTCGTAGCCTCGAAAATTCATCGAGTTCGAGACACCGAATCGAGTTGCAAACATCTTCTTTCATCCCCTCCCTTACAACGTAAAACGGGTCCCATACATTCCTCAAAAATAATGTCGAAAATATCCATGTTTTTTTCGGTTTCCTGGACTAAATACATAGACGTAATTTTCATAAATTAATGACGTGGCATAGTAGTAACAAGAGAGTACTTCCATTTCCGTTTTGAAATTTGATCATAATTATGATAAATATTTAAATAATAACATCGTGGCTCCTGCAAAAATAAGAAAACTTTCACTAATGCCGTTTTCAATTTTTTGTACTCTTTATTCTTGGTAATCAAATCAAAGTTACTATTCCATTTATTACTATTTGTCAATGTCAAAGTAGCACTGTCTTTATCAGGAATACAAGAGTTTACGGTCTATGTATCAAAGGGAATGGAAGGATAAAACGAATCGAATAAGTTGGATGTCTCCCTCGTTCATTTTCTCTGGTGATAATACCTTATGACGTTCTGAACTCACGTTGAACTTGATATTTATCCTGCCGAGACATGACTTCTCCAAGACATGATCTCACTCTTACTTTACAGAGAAGGGGATTTCTTAATTGCACTGCTTTCGTCTCTGGAAGAATACGATTTCTCGCGGCGAAAGGAGCTCTCGTCCAATGCTGAAAGGAACCCGACGATATTCGTAGATGCACTGCTGCCATCTAGCGAATGATAGGTAAACTATCTGCTAGTAAGATTCCTCAGCTCGAGTATAGTTTGAATGCTTGATGTGGATTCGATCAACACCTACAAACAACTTTACTAATACTGTAATCTGTACTGTTACTAATTTTTTGCATGTGTAATGGAGTATTTTTTTCCAGGAGTACTAACAAATTAATAACCACTAATAACAATGAAGGTACGAAAGCATGAAAAATATATTAGATCTAAAAAGCAAACGAATCATCATTAAACTGGAAAGCATTTTAAATGGACAAGTTTTGTATATAAAAGTGTCAAACTCGATGATAAAAAGTTTTAAAACATTGTATTTGATTATTTGCCTGTGGAACTTCCTTTTTTTTTATTTTTCTTGGCACCCAACGCACCATTTTGCAACAAGTCCACAATTCACGTGACAGCCAAGATGATGAAAATATCAAATAGGTGACATCACACCCCTACTCTTTCTTATTCTGAGTTTGTATGTAAGAGGTGTTGATTCGATTTGACTCATTACAATGCCTCAACTATGATTGGTTCTCTGCAATTATCATCATCTTTCAATGCATCCATTCGTGGGGAAAATCTCAGATCATTTAACTTTCAAACCATCCGTAATGTACCAAATCCATGTTGAATCTGGGAATGAAGAACAGGGTACCTGGAATATATTTTGCAAGGTCCATGGCAGATCGAAATATTTTTTTCTGTGAAAAAGGATTTACATGAGAGCATACAATGCCTTAGGAGAGAGATAATTTTTTTATGGCTACTGATTTATTAAAATCAACGGCAGGCAAGTTTACTTTGTGGAAAATTAATCTTACTTGGTTTTGTTACACAAAATATATTGAAAGTTGATTTGAATGCTTACATTCTGTACCACAAGGAGGCTGGTTACAAAAAAAGGACAGTTATGTAAGTCAGGGCAAGTCTTATAAGTAAGATCATAACTAGTCATAATGGACAACATTTAGAAAAATAAAAGCGACACCCTTCAGATATTGACAAAATGTACAAAGCTTACAGAACAAAACTTTTTCAAAATAAACTCAAGATAAGTTGGAAGAAAGTTTGTTGAGTTCTCAAGTTAAGGAAAGAGCAAACAGTGAAGTGTTTGTACCTGAAAAATTATCAGAGGCATGATATGGTGGAATTTTATTGTAATGAATATAAGGATGTACAATTTTTCACAAAGTAATCTTTATTACTAGTAGGAGTATTTTAATTTATAGGGCGCTTCAATGACTATGGTCATTTTACACCGCTTCAAGTAATAGAATAAAACTTGTAGGACAAACATGACACCCACGCCCTAGGCAGGACTCGAACCAGCGATCTGTGGGTTAGCTAACGAGCGTGCTACCCACCAGGCTATCCCAGGTAGTGATAAAGATTATTTTGAAGAAAAATGCAATAAATTTGAAAGATTTTTTTCATATTAAATAATGGCTAAATTAGTATTTATTAATTGTGAATTTATTTTCTTTTATTATAAGATGAGGAACTCAGCAAATATTGGTATTCACCGGTTTAAAAAACATGTCCTGTTGATAATTACAATAGGTCTAACCTGCCTTGAGATATGATTTAACAGCCGCTGTATATTGACTATGCAAAGGTAGGTAGCATAATCATTATAGGGGGCTGGAATGAATGGATTGAAGAAATATCAACTCTCATTTTTATTTCGCTTTTTAGTTAAAAGACTTCTATTTTTTGGAAGTCGAGAAGAGCCTATAGAGCTTTATTAACTATGTTTTTATATATTTTTGGAATAAAAATAAAATAATTATAAGCTTAATATTGTTGGTGTGATGGTAAATAAATATTTTACTCTTATTATAAATTTTACCTTTTAATTATGTTTCCGTATTTAGATCAATTTTTTAAAATTATTAGATAACAGCATAATCTTTCCTTTGAGTTCTTATTTTTGGAAAGGGTTGCAACCTCGTTGTTGGATTGAGATTACATTTGGTGTAGCAGCTTATTTTATAGGTCTTTCGACATTTAAATTCTTACATGATCTGAGTTCAGACCAGTTTAAGTGAGGACAGTTTCTGCCTGCACTTCTTTTTATAGTTGTTAGTACGAAAAGACCATTACTATGTAATATTTATTTTTTTTATTAATATTGACTATTTATATAGTCATTAAGGAAAGAAAACAGAAGCAAGATACAGGTGAAAAACTGTTCAAAGCCATACGAGTGTTTACTAGTCTCTCTCTCTTCACAGACCAATGTTAAAGAAATACAACTCTCTCAAATCAACCACTAAACACAGCAAATGGAGAGCACTAAAAAAATATATATTTTTACAAAAATACATTCCTTTTTTTTTACAATATATGTAGCAGGAGAATTTCTATGCACAAAAGTGCCTTTGAACCTTGCATATTGTGTCAGCATTTGTAGTGGTTTTCATGCATGTTTGTAGTGAGGAGTCTAACATAGTCCCGCATGATGTTCTGCTATTTTGTTTTGCATTCCAATGGCTTCATCCTGAGTGTAATATGTGTGTCTCCTAACATTTGCATTTTGGAGTGCATGCAAATAAATGTTTGGTGGTGGCTCAACCCCTGCCACTTGCCCTTGCGGCGGCTTGAAGGATAATATGAAGAAGTAGAAGCAGTACAAAATTCTTCCGAAAAGCATTGGTATTTTTATTCTCGTACGCCAGGTAATGGAGGTTTACACTAAAAGGGTTGAACAAGAATGCAAAGAGAAAAGGTCGGTGACCTCTGAATGCAAGGCAGCCAGAAACAAGTTTCGGATCAACAACTTGGATCGAAGGACTGAAGAATAACCGGGAATGGAGGACTTGATTCATTTCACCAGGTAAAGGAGAGGGAGAGAGACAAGTAGGAGGCTCGAGAATAATCAGTGATAAAATAAATACGAAGGGGTAAGTGAGAGAGAAGAGGACCAATAAGAAGGCCAGGAGATGATGACCATGAGGTGATGTGAATTCTGAAGAAGTTGAGGATGATGCCAAAGGCGTGAAGACAAATGGAAGGAGAGGCCATGCTGCCAAAGGCAGGTACATACTAAAGTGGACATAGGGAGTACGATTATAATTGGTGAGAATGTCTCAATGAAAACATAAATAACTTAACTACACATACAAACTAAACACATATATAACTTCTTCTTCCCACGGCGCTACAACCTGTGTGGGTCTTGGCCTTCTGTAAAGCTTTTCGCCATTCCTCTACTCTTCTTATTATGCAACTTCTTTCCAATTCCTCATTCCAATGTCATGGTGTTCACGCTATCCAACCATCTTTGTTTAGGTCATCCCCGACTCCTTGAGCCATCCAGTTTTCCCATGGTAAGCCTTTATAGGCATTTGGCCATTACCCATCCTTATTATATGTCTGACCCATCCCATTTTAAAACTTTTTATATTTTTCACAAAATCTAGTTCTGAAAAGTCTGTATAACTCAAAATTGCCTCGTTTGTGCCACAAACCTTGATCATTTAGTGGCCCGATTATTTCTCTAAGTATTTTTCATTCAAATGTCCCGAGCAGTATTCTTTCGTCACTGTTGTTAATCACCCACGTCTCTGAACCATAAAAAAATAAAACGGCTAACACGTCAACCACCGAAAAAAAATTAAAACAGAGAACAAATTGAAAACACGACATGTCAGACGTTGAGAACAAGCATCAACTTTTTTATTTCCAAAATGTTTTCAGAATAGCTGATGAAAAAGACTCTCCTTGCAGAAAATGTGCTCTCACTTATAATCTGGATATTTTGAGCCTTGTTTAGTATTTTTGAAATGCTAGAATCTGGCGTGCCACTTAATTCCATCTCCAAAATTGCAATTTTTCCCAAATGATTATATTTTGAGTATTCCCACCAAAATTTCAGCAGGCTTAAATCTACAGAAATTTGTGACCTTCTAGGGCTAGCTGCTTCATGACACGACTGTTGAATTCAGATGGGCTTCTCATCGATTATATCCACATTTGAAATTTGTAAATTATTTCATAGAATTTCAAATATTTTATTACATTCATTTAATTACCTATTACTTAGATACAATAATATTTTGCCATGCATTAAATGTTGTTACTTTAAAAAACTTTTGTGATTTTATTTGCTGTTTGTTTTGATAAATAAATTGTATTTGGTTATATTGTCAACAGACATTATTCAATTTGACAATTCACTGAAATTTATCTCAATAAAAGCACATTATTTCAATCTTTTTTTTTTCTTTTCATATTCACTTATTCAGATCCTAAATTTTTTTGTGTATAAAAGTTGATAAGAGCCAGGAAAAAAAGTATCATCGGTGATCAGAACATAAGACAAGCTGGTATTGAAGTCATAAAGCAACTTATGCACCATTTTCCACTTCTCTTTTCTTGCCCAATCACAAGAAAAACATGGATTGTTCTATCAAACTTTTGATTGAAAGAAAGTTTGATAGAAAATTTCAACTCACTCTGATGGAGTCACTAGAATTTATTATGAATGTTGTCCATGTCTTGGATTTCATCACATGAATGACTTCAATTAAATCTATCCTACCTTATTGCCAGTCGATATCTCAATTTCTTCACATAAATATATGACAATGCCTCTCCACCATTATTTCTTGCAAATCATCCTGTAATCCTATAAAATTCTTTAATACTACAATTCCATCACTATAGTTTATGGTGAACTATAAATGACACAATAATGATAAATTCCTCACAATAAAAAAGAAATTAAAAAGTTCACTGTGAAACTTGACCATGTCAAAGTTTACAGTGGAAATTATCACAGCAACGTTGATGCCATATTTGAAAATTATATTGCACCTAAGTAGGTAGGTATTCTGACATTCACTCTAGTCAAGAATTTCTAGTCAACGATTTCTCCACTCTAATATTTGCTATGGGGCTTCTTTACTATTCACTAGATATCTATTATGCAAGTGTGAGTGACAAAATCTAAGTTTGATATGATAATAAATGTATAACCCAAACTGAGATGTTGGCACTGTAGTATTGTGAATTCAAGCATACAGAATCTTTCCATGTAGGTTTGCTAGTTCTCATATGTACTGAGACATTAATTGACGAGAAGCAACAATGACAGAGGCATAGTCGCAGTCAATGTCTGGCTGGAGAAAGCTGCATGACTCAGACTCATGTCATTCCAAAACTTTTCACTCTTTTACACTTGGGCTCTTGTCGAGAACAAACAAACAACTTTCACAACGTGTTGCTTCGAAATTCTTTGGTTTATATCAATAATTTTTTCACCCACTCATCTTATGTTATATTTAGTATCACTCAATACTGTTCTTCTTCAAGGGTGTCACAATGTGCATTTTAGTCTACTGACATCAACGATGTACGTTGCAACTGGCATACCTTCACGACCAGACTCCATATGCTTGAAAGTGCAATAATACATATAAAAGTGCCATAGAGGATCATAATATCATAATCATAATTAATAATTTTTATGACCATATGATGATTACTTTTTGCTCCACTCTCATAGAAATGTGATAAGGGTTGTCTCTAATCAGCTGGATAAATTAGTATGTCACTCTTACACTAAAATGTTATAACCCATATCATCCAAACACACCAGATCTGTCCTGGATGGAAATTATTTGTTTACTCATGAATCGACAAATATAATTTCTCAATACTTAACTTACTACAGAAAATATAGATTAATAGAATGAGCAATATTAGAATGTAATTTGAAAAGTGGGAGAGAAGTTAATGGAAGGCACTTATCTGAAGACAACAAGGGAAACTAGTTGTTCACCTAGCAAGCCATAATAATTGGTCGAGGGATATATTGGAAGTTCCTAGAGAAGAGAAAAATGGCAGAGGTAGTGCAAAAATGAGAGAGAGGAGAAAGAAAATGTTACAGAGGGTAACTTCTACAATTGAATACAGAATGAAAGCTCACAGAGTTTTTAGTATTTCAAGAAATTGTAAAAGCCAATGCTCACTGATAGCCTATGATGGTGATAGATCATTATAAAGACATAGAAATAATTTAAACCCACCATACAAATGAAATGTATATAAAGGTTGATTATATTTTTAACCCCTTTCAGCTGTGGTAACCTCGTCCTTTCACAGTGGCTGCGTGCGAGAGAAAAGTAGTCACGGCACTCTTTCCTTCTATTTCCGACAAAGGTTTAAATTATGTGGCGGACCTGGGACGACCCTTATTGACTGCGTGGCCCATTTCCCTCCAAGGGGAGGACAGTGGAGATACGATTGACTATAGTCAAAATATTTAATGCAGGAATATATCCAAGAATGAAATTCATATTTATTTTCCTTGGTGATTTCTGATTAATTTGATATCAAACAGTATGTAAATACTTTCATTTATAACCAGTATTTAACCGAAACTTGGAGACAATTAAGGGAAATGACGAGGGCGGAGCAGAATAGAATTTCCCTAAACTTGGCGGATGGAATGCATTTGTCAAACTTGCCTGAGGGTCGTGAACCATCATAAACAGCACTGATTTGGAGGTCTAGGGGGGGTTCAAAAGATGACAGTCATATGTACATGAACATATTCTCCACAGTCATGCACCAAAACGTTGATGAACATATTCTGCAACTTAGGAGTTGATGTTTAGTTCATACCCTGACTTCAATACAACACTAGGAATAAATTATGTGTGTATGTGAAATTTTAGCACAACATTAAGACATGCCAATCCCTAAAGCACTGCACTGTAAAACTTCTTTTAATTAAATTGTTGATACTCCTGCCATGCACAATATACATTCTAGACATCTTGTTGTGTGCAAAACAGATATTCAATTTGAGAAGCAAAAACACTGTACATAACCATTTCACCAGAGAGAAAAAACAAATTTTTCCCATACCAGAGCTACCTTAATCTATGCACTTTCCATTGCACCTACTTTTTCATGCAAAAGTACTTCAGGGAGATCTTTCCCTTCAAGCATAGAAACAAGTATTTCCTGAATGCTTGGCGTTTTCCCTGTTTATTCCGTGAGTGAAGTCTTCTTGGGTCCTTCATCAGGCACGACAGTATTCTGCCGACTTTTCAGTAGCCAAATTTCCCATCGTCTTCAGAGCATTAAGACTACATCCAAAACCTTCCTCTAAATAAAATTCACTGAGAAGGCTGTAAATTGATGGAATTCCATAATAAAAACAATATTAACTCCAATAATTTGTATACTTCCAAATAAATTGTGGAATTATACAAAGTATTGAAATTATAATTTTGATCAAATTTGGGTCAGGGTAGATTATTGTGGCACCTTATTATTTGCATAGTATACCTTCCACCAAACTATGATAACAATACAAGGACTATACATACAGATCTCATCGAAAATGTCTTGTCAAAGTTTTACAATAATAATGTTGTTGTGCTAGGAGACTATAATTTGACCAACTGACATTGGACTTCAAGTAGCAATAATCCTTTTCTAAATGCTATTGGTAATACCACCACTCGAGGCCAACTTATTCTCGATACATATTACTATCTTAACCAATCCCAAGCCAACCCTTTTTCTAATCCTCATAATAACACCCAATATCTAGTTTTTACTAATAACTGGACGATTTCTATGTTACTTCTTTAACCAAGAGTAATAATAATACTCTCAATTAGCTGTTAATATATGCTCTGACTTCCTGGATAAGTCAGACACTTTACATCCTCCATTAATTATTGAACTAAAAGTATCCAAGATCATACATCTCTTCATTGTGAATTTAGTTATGATTTTTTAATGGTGATTACAATAGTCTTTTCGGTTATTTATCATTTGTTGATTGGGAATCTTTATTATCAGGAAATGATATAAATTCCCATGTAAACTTATTATATGATACTCTATTTATTGGTATTTCTCAATTTGTACCACTAAAAAAATTTTAAAATCCAAAATTTCCCATTTGGTATACTAACAAGTTAAAAAAGATTTTTGATAAAAAATGGTTTCATAAAAAATGTAAGCATTCTAAAGAATGTTATACTTTGAGAAAAGTTTAAATAACTTATGGCAGACTGCTACAAGGAATAATTACAGTCTACTGAGCAAAATTTAAAGTTGAATCCAAAATGTCTCTGGGACATTATTGTCTAAAGAAAAATGTCACTATTCCTGAAAATGTGCACAATAACAATGAAAAAGCTATAAATGGAAAAGATGAGGTTAATCTTTTTATCTCATTCTTTGACTCTGTATATTCAAATAATGATACTAATTATAATGAAGGTATAATATGTAGCCGGAATAATCTCTACTTAAATCCATGCACCCTACACCTTCTATGATATCAGGAGAAATTTATAAACTGAAACTATCTATAAGTCTTGGTCCTGGAGGAATTTCTGCTCTTTTCCTCAGCAAATAGAATAGAATAAATTTATCTTGTTCTGTGGCAACGAGGCCACTTAAGAACATTTTTACAAAAGAAAAAACAACGAAAACAGGAAAAAACAGCCTAACGGAAAATAGTACAAAAATATGAATACATACACACATATATATATATATAATCATACATACATATTCAATTACAAAGAACTATGTGGTATATGCAATAGATTTTAGCTGATAAATTAGAAATAATTTCTAATTTAAAGAATAATAAAAAAAAATAACACCGAATATCATTACGTCTCTAGGAGATATTTGTAGTATTGCGATTTAAAGCTTCTAATTTTTCTTACATTTTTCAATGATACAGGTAATCTGCTCCATGATACAGATATGCTTTAACCAATCTGCTAGTAAAATTACATGTCATTAAAAACTGGGATCCTTCCTGACTTCTGTAAAATGTTCTTTTAAGATAAAATCTTACCCCCTTATCAAAGGCAATGTTAAATGTTGAAAATTATCGACCAATCTCTAAAATTTCACACTTGGCAAATATATTCGAATCTTTGGGAATGGATCAGTCATTAAAATTTCCCAAGTAGCTTATAATGCAGGAACAGCATGGTTTTACCTCAGGCAGGTCTACCACTATAAATTTGGTCTAATATGAACAATTTTTGTTAGAAACGCTTGAGTTTGGATCAAAAATAGATACAATGCACATTGACTACTGCAAAGCATTTGATTCTGTAAATCAATGTGCTTTAATAATAAATTAAAAGGATTTGGGATAGGAAATCCAATATTAGCTTGGCTTACCAATTACCTTAATAATAGAAGGCAAATATTAACTATAAAAAATCACATTTCTGACCCAGTTGAGGTGACATCTGGTGTCCCAACGAGGTGCCCCTTTATCATCCTTAATGTTTAATATCTTTATTAACAATGTCAATAAGGTACTTCAGCACTCCAGAGTCCTATATACTGAGGATCTGAAACTCTTTAGGAAAATCACCTTAATCACCCAATAACTGATCCAAAGAGATTTTTATAATTTTTTAAGCTGGTGAAATGATAAGCAACTCCAATCATATATTTAAAAGATGAAAAGTCATAAGTTATTTTTACAAGGGGAAAAACCGATTGTTCTATCCTTACTAGGATGAAACAAACATCATAATAAAAAGAGTGAACAATATTATGCATCTTGGCATTTTACTTACTTCTGACATCAATTTTAATGAGTTTATTGAATTGATATGCTCAAAAGCATTTATGATGTTGGGCTTTATTAATAGAAATGTCTGAATTCAATGATTCACATACTTTTACATTAATCTATTGTGTGCTAGTCACACCAATTTTTGATTACTGCGCCAAGGTATGGTCTCCATGCTACAATTCAATTCTGAGATTCGAAAGAGTTCAATAAGTTTCTATCTTTGAGCTCATAGACTGCAAATAAGTTATGGTAATGATCTATGTGACGTTATATTGTCCCAACTAAAATTAAGACCTCTTTCTATTTGGCACTCTCAGATTGATATTATTTTTTTTCAAAATAATTAACAATTTGATTATTGACTGCCCTCTGCTTCTACAAACTGTTAATTTCCATGTCCCATCCAGATCACTTAGAAAGGTACCACACTTCAATACTGGCTGCCATAAATCAAACTCTTCAAAACATACGCAAATTAATCATATCATGAATCTAGCCAATAAATTTCCTGACATTGACTTTTTCAACTCAAGCAAGTACAACTTCAAATATGTGACAAAAATAAGTTTTATTTGTTTGTAATAATGTAATCTCACTACAATCATCCTTTCATGGCTTGCTTGTCATCTCTGATTGCAACCTGTGAATAAAGTATTACTATTATTACACTTTCTTACACTAAATACTCAATCTTGAATGATATGCCATTTTATAATTTGGCTTTGTACAATTTACAACCAAATGTCCACGCGGTGGTATACAGAAATAGACTAATAAATTATTATTAAATATTTTAGTACGATAGCCTTAAGTGAGGGCACTATGTCAGACTACCATTCACTGGGAGCCTCCTAACAAGAAGGCTTTTTCAAAAAAATAAATGCTACTGCAGAAAGGCATACTACATGCATTATTCAACCAATGAGACTATAATTAAGAACAAAGGTACCTATTTAATTTGAACCTAGGGCAAATTGGTGAGTAGCTCAATAATCTAAGCATCGGAAAATTACATTATTTTTATATATACATAAACTTTTTACACTACTTCGTCATCGGCCTTACCAATCCAAAAATAATGCTTAGTTTAATAATATATCTAAACGTGGAAAGAAGGAATTTGTCATATCAATCAAATCGTGACATATTTTCCATCTTCTGGTGCTTGGCATGGGTTTACGAAAGAACAGTCAAACAAAATCACCACAGCTTGACTTTTATTTCCCTGTCGTACAAAATTTTCACAACGGCACAGAGAAACATCATGTACAACGTCAGAATGACTATACTTGGGGCTGCCCCTACATGCAACGTACGCATTGACAAGTTCACCATTCCTGTCACCAGGTTGGCCAAAAGAAAATACGCCAATCCGTTATAATTCACTGCCTGCAGCAACACGGGGACGAAATTGTCATAATCATTCCCCTCCTTATGTTTTCCCCTTCTCTCGCCGTCGCTAACACCACCATGGCCCTCTGTCCTCGGCCACCAAAATGAACCATAATAATGGTGGAGGGCTGAAATCGTCAACTCCACTCCAAGGAAAAGAGCCAGGCCACTGAGCGAGCATGCCAGCATCCAGGAGATGTAGCCCAGGTCGGCCACCCTTCGAGAGACACCCGTGATCCCGTGAAGGAAGTGGGTGACCCCCCACGCCACCAATGACGCCAGGATCAGCTCTAGCCAGAGCCGCAGCCAGCTTCGGATTTCCCGGCGGGGGATGCCCCAGATGCGGAGAGATACGAAACGGCCGGCGGAGTGGAGGGCGAGGTAACCGGTCAGCGACACGAGCCCCTCCCTGTTCGCGGATACGAAACTATGACGGGGGGTACGGTCGGAGATGACCCACTCCCGCAGACCGAGAGACGAGAGAGCCCATTCGTGTAGACAGGCGATGGCTACAAATTGCACCCCCGGACCCATTAGGCTGCCTCTACGGAAAGGGGTCGACAGAATCTCGCCCAGCACTCGCGTGACCGCTAGGGTCAGGAAGAAATTCCAGTGGCTCCCGTACTCGGACACGTGAGTTTGGTAATTCGAGAGACCTATGGCGAGACATCGTATGACACCCAGCAGCAGAAGTGGAGTCGATGACTTGATAGTCCTCGTTAAGCTCGAAATATCTTTATCTACTCGAGGATTGTGAGAAACCAGAGCATTTGCTAAAACGAAGAGTCCTGTTCCAGTGTCCATCAAGCCGTAGCCACTAACCTCAGTCTTCGCAAATTTCCTAGGAAACACACGAAAATCTACAGCAAGTATGCACAAGCACGTAATGACATTGGTGTAAGACCTGAACAGGGTAATGAAAGGTTTGTGTTTACCACCCACGGCTGATTCAAGCCAGGATTCGACGGTGGTTCTATTCACAACACGGCGTGCGTTAAGAATAGCCAATATCGCCCATACAATTATCATACTCAAAGAAACGACAGGGATGTGGTCTGATAATACTGTGCACGTGAAAACAAGTGGCAATACCAAAATGATGAATTCTGTCGTGAATACACTCACATTGTGAGATTTCTTACCATAAATACCACGGATCATGGGTAAAGTTACTGACCAGAGAAGTAATGACGATGGTGTCAAAGTAATGAATATAGAACACTCCCAAAGGGATGTTCCATTGTGATTCAGCATAAAGTGCTCATGAAACTCCTTATAAGTTGCAAAGGATTCCTCGGCAGTATCCATTGTAAGAAATTAATAAATGTATACACGAGAAAGCTCTTCTCCGCCCAATTTCAACTAGTTATTTATCTCAGAATTTAACGCCATCTTTCACTTGGCTCATATATTAAAACAAAACACGGCCGAATCTATGAAAGGCACATCTTCAAATCCATTTCAAGTGCAACCCAGATTTAGAATAATGATGGAAACCGTCCAGCATGCATTCATCATAATTCTTCCACATATATTTTTAAATTGAACTTTTATATATTTATTAAATGTCATGTAAACGTTTCTTCGATGAAGAAATAATTAATAGGAAATTATTTTCCCAGAACCAAGTAAATATTGCCTTTAACTGAAAATCGGGATGAAACATAAACAATGGATAACCATAATTATGTGATACATATTTATGTGGATAACCTTAATCTGTTTCACTAATTATCACAATACATCGTAAATGGAGTATCATGTCCATTTTGGGACTCATGATTCCTGATAAATGTTAATTGAGAACAGTGGCCAAGAAAAAGCAAGTTTCATTTGCAGATAAAATCAGATATGGTGTAAATATTTACTCAAAATGAAAATTAGATAAATATGTTTCCATGTCATACACTTAACAAGCCATCATTTAATTGACGAAAAGTATCGACAATTTAAATATCCTGCATGGGATGTTTAAGTAAGATTACCATGGTTACACAAAGGTCAGAGTAATGACAACAATACATTTGAACTCCAAATAAATGTGGATTCTTTGTTTTGGGGCAGAAGACCAACTTTTATATTTTACAAATGCTTTTTGTGGTTAAATAATAATTATATATATTTCATTATATGGTAAGCAAATGTACCTATTGCTTAGTTCATGAAATTTGAATTAATAGATATACAGCATGGATGAATTAAATATACCCATAACCTTAGAACTGAAGGAAACTGAAAAAATGGAGGAATAATAGAAGCTAAAATAAATAAAGGAGTTAGGCAAGAGTATAACCTCTCACCAGGGTTGTTCAATGTATACCTAGAAGAAGCAATAAAGGAAATAGAAGAAAAGAGCATCAGAGGTA
>WURS02314307.1:0-18298 GCA_011762765.2 Rhinocypha anisoptera
AATTGACAAAGAAGTAATCAATTTCTTCCGTAATTCAAAGGAATTAAATTTAAGTTGCACCAAAGTTTTATAACACTTGTTCGAGCGTCACATAAAGTAATAACACTTGTTAGTGTCACTTAATGTTTATCAGGTTCACATGCTTTTTGCAATGTTTCATTTATTTGCAAGTTTCATTTATCCTATATATCATGAAGGAGTTCCACAAAGTAGAGCCGAGTATGATTTCCTATATCACATGCTTTCAGTTTGATAATTCACTGGTTTCAGAATTTAAGGAGTGGGCTTGGGTGGGGAGTCATCAGGCGTGTGTTTTGGGAAGGGGGTTTATCTTGCTGCTGGGTTCACTTCACTGTGGGTGGGGGTAGGGACACGGTAATGTATTTTAGACATCACCGGCATTTGCTTGGCGGTAGTGTACTTTAGGCATCACTGAGTAAGCACGGTTCACTTCACTATTGTACATGCTTTTTTCCTGGGTTTGTGCGTAGAGTGTTTAAGGGGATGGAGAGTGGGAGGGGAGAACTTGTTCGTTGGCTAGGGGGATGTTGTTTATGGAGTATTTAGGGATTCTAGAGCGTCTAGTTTTCTACCGTTTCTTTCAAGGTATAGGAGTTTTAGTGTGAAGCTTCTCTGGTGGTTGTTGTCATTGAAGTTATTCGCATATGCTGACTCTCTATTCCTCTTCTGGTGGCACTTTTTGTGTTCTTCGGTTCTGATGTCTATGCTCCTCTCCGTCTTGCCGAAGTACTGTGTTGGACAGTCGTCACACGTTAGAGAGTACACTCCGCTTCTTTTTGGATTGGGGATGTTATCTTTGTAATTAAATAATGATGTTTTTATGGTTGAAGGAGTGTGGAATGCTATTTTATATTTATGTTTAGGGAAATACGAGTACACTTTGTAGGAGATGTTTTCTAAGAAAGGAAGTTTACACCACTTTGCTGGTTTTTTCTTCTGGGGTTAGTGATGACATCATTGAATTGGCTACTTTTTGTCGGGTTTATGGATTAATTTATCGATTAGTTCTGGTTGGTAGCCGTTTGACCGTGCAATGTATTTAATCACTTCTAATTCCCTCTTCTATTCAGCGTTTTCAATTTGTAAACAGAGTTACAATAATGAAGAACCTTAACAATACGGAAAAAGTGGTTGTAATAAGTTATAATAATTATATTTTCTATTTGGCCAAGAGAGTTGTACTACACAAGCAAATATTTGTATACAAATATAGTTATAAATGCTAAAACAGTGTATATTCTGGCCTTAACATGTGTTATAAAGGAGAGAACTATCCAGTATGGCCTTGGTACATATCAAAATATAAGTATGGAGAGCAATATGGAGTAAAATGAAAGTATGGAGAGCAATATATATATATATAAAGACACAGGACACAAAAAAAAAGAAACTCACAGTGGTGAAGAATTTTCGGTGGCATCACCACCTTCGTCCATTCAGGAGAGAATGATGGTGCCACCGAAAATTTTTCACCACAGTGATTTTCTTTCTTTTTGTGTCCTGTGTCTTTGTAATTTCCACTAGTGTTCGAACCAATATTATTCACATTGTGAACCTTTTCGAAGTGATTATATAAATATATATATATATAAACAAAAATTATATACATGGAGAGCAATATGTATAAATATAAACAAAGAACTAAATACATGGAGAGAAATATGTATATGTGCCTAGCCGTAGAAAAGAATTCAGAACAAATGGGACAAGTTTTTGTGCCCCCCTATATTTTTGCATTTATTGAGAATTGATATTGATTTTTGTATAACTTTCTCCATTGACTTCCTTGGGTCGACGCGCTGATTGCTTTGTTCAGGTTTGCGGACGAATGTTCAGCCGCAAGGACAATCTACGTGAGCATCTGCGTGCGCACGCGGGACAGGTGAAGAGGAAGAAGAAATATTCGTGCGAGTATTGCCTGAAGGAATTTCACGGGACGTCTCTCCTGCGCATCCACGTGCGAACCCACACCGGTAAGGTCTTTGAATCCCCCTTGCTCGAGTCGCCACTGGATTGACGTGGCCCAAAGTGAATTTGACGAGTGGATTGTGGATTAAATCACCCTCCCCCTCTTGTGACGCCCTCCTCCATTTGCAGCTCGACGTGCAGTCGGAGATATTTTATGATTCAGTGATTTTTAAATAAAGTTGAATTTGTGACGCATGATATTTCCCGACCCACAAGGTGCATGGTGATTTTTTTTGGTTAGATTTCAGAAGTCAATAATAATTGAAATGAATTCATTAGATCTCGGTTCAACTCGGTGTTAGCACATTACGACTGGAGGAAATAAAAGTTTTGTCGGTGTCACGGGAGAATTATTATTGTATCACAACCGGTTTCCGCAAACAGTTGACTTGAGATTTTATTTGATGTCAACTGTTGAAATAGTTTAAATAATTGACAAATTCTTGATATCTCCCGAGG
Source organism: Rhinocypha anisoptera (assembly GCA_011762765.2). Taxonomy (NCBI): domain Eukaryota; kingdom Metazoa; phylum Arthropoda; class Insecta; order Odonata; family Chlorocyphidae; genus Rhinocypha; species Rhinocypha anisoptera. Next base: position 2,449 of record WURS02314307.1, read on the forward strand.
ATGTCAAATACTTAGCTAATTGCAATATTATATTAAAAATTCACCTGTGAAACTGACCAAGTTTTACTTCCTCTATTCATTAATAATCTGAATATTTATATGCTAACAATTTAAATATACCCAAATTATTAACTGTATCATAGTTTATTTACCAAAAAATAGGTACAGTAAATGGTAAAGGAATTTTTTACTTATAAGAAATAGTTTCCGGTGTGACTTTGTGGAACTGCTTCATCATTATCTTACTCTGATTAAAAGATTTTAATATGCATATGGAAATTCCAGGCATAAGAAAAATTTATTATCCCCGGCACTTAAGACTGGCCGATTTCAGATCAAATTTTCACTTAATGATTTGCACCCTATGGACTGGGAAATATGCTAATTAATTTTTTTAGAAGCTACAAAATCTCCCACTATATCTATTGAGCGTGCATGATATTGTTCCATTTTCTCGAAAAAAGTTTGATTTGCTTGTTTCTTGAGAATCATCTCTAATAAAGGCAGTGATTCCCCATTCCCTACTTTTTTACCTTGTTGAATTTTTATTTATAATATTATTTTATAACCCTATAAAAACGAGTGGTTTCTTAATACATTATTCTATATTTTTGTAAAAGTTTGACGAAACATGGTTTAATATAATAAGTTAAAATTATTCCTTGAAGGACACTTGTCCAAAAAGAATGGTTGTTTCAGGAGGTGATAGTGAAGAAAAAGTTGTGAATAATAATAATTTATTTGACCTGAGGGCACAATGCACTGTTCAATACATACATTATGGAAGTGTATAGGCCATGTCAAGGCACATTTATAGAAAATTATTTACAAAATATTATATTTACATTAAATAAGTCAATCATATGGACAGAGGTAATCATGTATATTGTAGAATCACTTGTCTATTGGGTATTCAAAAACAGTTTTTTTAAAGACAGTTAAACTCTCTACATTTTTAATAGGGAGAGGTGTTTAGTAGGGAGAAATGATTATATAGTTTTGTTCACAAGCACTAGGACCTTTTGATGTCATACTCAGACTTGATTGATTTACATTGTATCGTCTTGTCTCATATTTATGAATACCATTACTTTTAGTGAAATCTGCAATATGTTTCTTAGCATATATTACTGAGTGATACATACACACAGGGTGCGGTTAATACATTTAAACCTTTAAAGAGAAGTCGGCAGTGGGCTCTTTGTTGTTTTTTGCACATGGTTTTTATAATCCTTTTCTGGATTATGAATAAATGTCATAGTAGGGAAGATGATAAAGGATAATCTACCAGTTAAGGTAGGTTTTTTATGAGTCTGAGCTTAGGTTGGCCACATAACATCTAACTGTAATCCCTCTTCAAATCTGTGTACTTCCTACCCCCTATCATTCAGTCCAATATCCCTATTCTCTTCCTACTCCTACCCTGCTTACCCAACATTCTACCCTCCATTATAACTTTCAACAACCCATTGCATCTTGAATACCCCTTCCATTCACCTTTCTTGTCTTTTTTGGATCACTCGCAGCAAATGCCTCTCCTCCCCTACCATTCTCAAAACTTCTTCATTCGTTTTCCTCTCTGTCCACCTCACCTTCTCCATCTGTCGCCAAACCAACGTCTCAATATCCTCCAACATATGCTTATCATCCTTCCTCATGGACCAGGTTTCGGATCCATGTAGTGCTACTATATGGATCTGTATGGATTAGTGAAAACTCTACTATAGTATGGTTTTCACTAATCTTTTCTTCAAATCCTTATTTAGGGTCCCTCTCATCAACTCTTTCATTTTCGCAAAGGCTTTGTTTTGTCATGGATATCGGATGCAATTCTGCATCCGATATCCATGACACTACATCCATTTTCCTCTGTGATGATTCCCAAATAATTAAACTTTTCTACCTGTTCCAATTTATTCCCTTCTAGCTTCATATTCAGCCTATCTTTCCTACTTCTCAAAAATCTCATTACTTTCGTTTTCTTAATATTAATTTTCATTGCAAATATCTTACACTGGTCCTGTAAAGCATTCAACAAGGTCTGAAATCCTTTGGCTGAATCACTAACTATGACTTGGTTGTTAGCGAATCTGACCGACTTAATGAATTCCCCTCCAGTTTTTACTCCATTTTCAACCGTCTCCCATGCCTTTTTTACCATCTCCTCCAGTAGGAAAGATGTTCCCCGTAATACAATTCCAGTGGGAGCCCACATACTCACCCAGGAAACTTATATTCTCTGCAATTTTGAGGTCACTGGTGTTGGGCAGAAGAGAATTAATTTATTGATGTGAATGAAGAAGGTTATTTTTCTCTAACCAACCAACTACTTTTACTTCGATAAAAGAAGGGTCGAATAACCATAGACATATATAATAGGGAGAAAAATATCAGGAAATATTATTTTCATTTTTATCCCTTTTTTGTGTCATAAATTGTAATTATAATAAATGTTTGTTAATACTGCCCTAATTGAGTAGCATGTTGTGCCATTGCTTTGAAGGTCATGTGTATCATCAGCACATTATGAGTTATAAATGCCACTTTCCAAGCCATCAACTTAAAATTTTGATGTAGATATTTTTGATGGGAGCCTTAATGGTGTTAGTTTGTAGTACGTTATACATTTACAATACTTGAATGCAAGCATTTTTTTTTACTGATTAAATATATTTATTTTTCCAGTTCACAGATGATATAAACTTATCCTTAATTCACAGCAGGGAATATATATTCTTAACCTCCATTTTTTTGCGGTAATGTCTTGGGAAAGGTATTAGAAAGTTTAGAGTGTTTTTCAACCAGATGTAGCATAAAAAATAATAAATTTATTCCAATTGTTTTTGTAACTCAAAATCTTATTTTTTTTAATTACAAAAATTGTAATAGGCCGAATGCTAAAATCAATTTTTCTACCTAGGGAATTTAGAAGAGACTTCAACTTTGCTATTTACACAAAGATTTATTTGGTCCAACCACGACTTCATTACAGGGTAACATCAGCAAGGATTTGATACTTGATATCACCTTGATAATATTACTCTGTAACAAAACCAAGGTTGTACCAAATAAAACTTTATTTGCAGAATTAGCAAAGTTGAAATTTCGTCCAAATTCCCTAGGATGAATGATTTGCATCAAGTTATGCTCGCTGCCATTTCCTCAATTTTTCTTACATTGTTTAGTTTGGGCTTTAAATGTTAAAAATTCTGTTCTGTGGAGCCCCTGACATAAAAAATTGCCACCTGAACCAAAGGATAAAGTCTATAAGTTTTGTCCTTTGACGGAATGAACTTTTAGGATCTTGCATAAGCTATCGCACCTAACTTTTGCACACTTTTAAAGTGCAACCATACCCACAGCTAAGAGATAGTTTTATCGAATTCTAGTAACAATTTGCAAAGGTCTTAACATTTAAAAGGAAACATTGATTTTCTTTGTTATTTTTGCAATAACTTTTTAATGGCTACGGTAATTTTAGAAAGTTACATTTTGTGGGAATTTTAATTGCGCACATCATCAGGCAATGCCCCCAATCCTCTGTAGGCCACAGGTTTTCCAATGCATATTCCGAAAAAAAAAAACACTTTCCACCCCAATTGCTCAAATAAATAATTGTTCCACCACTTTTTTAAAATCATGAGATGAGAACTATTACTTCTACCCCAAGATGTTCTCGCAAAAAAAATTTTTATTCTTTTTGGGTTCTTTCTTTCTGCCAAACGACTTTGCCTATCGAGGAATACGACATTGCCATTGGAAGAGAATGCAGAGAGCGGAGAATGCAGAGCGTTACAGTTTTTTTTGTGACGCTGCAGTAATCTGAGAATTGACGTATTCACTCTCCCCCCCTCCCCCCCCCATGCAGGTGAGCGCCCCTTCGTGTGCGACTTCTGCCAGAAGGGCTTCCCGTCGTCGGGGGCGATGAAGAAGCACCGCCGCATGCACACGGGCGAGCGCCCCTATGAGTGCAAGGACTGCTTCGCCAAGTTCTCGGCCAAGGAGACGCTGAACCGCCACGCTCGTACGCACACCGGGCTCAAGCCGCACGTCTGCAACTACTGCGGCAAGTCGTTCATCCAGGCGTCACAGCTGAGAGCGCACGTCTTCCATCACACGGGTGAGTGAGCGCACGCACGTGGATGAACAACGGGACCTTGCGCCCAATCCCGGTCCACTTGCAAATCTCGCCATGTGAAGACTTTGTTTAAAATAATTCTATTGACATTGTAAACAGTAAGGAAAATGGGGATGGAATATATTTTATCATCAGGAATATTTTTAAAGTTGGGATTAAAGAAGAAATTTATTTTTAGTTATTTAATTTGAAGTTATTTATTGGCCCAAGGAACATAATTACATGTTATATTAGGCTCATATAAAATAAGGCACTGAACAGGGATTACTTGTAAAGTTAGTGCGTAGAAGAGCAAACAATTAACCTACAAGTGTCAGTGGAATAACCAGAAGATGCGAGGGTTATTTGGAAAGTAAGGTCCAATTTCTCATAAAAAAATAAAGCATAACATATTTTTTTTTAAATACTTTTTTTATTCAAATTTTTCCATCTTTCTCTATTTTTCTATGTAGTTTAGATTTTATAAAAAACATTTGTCATAATATTCTACAAGCTTTTGTATGTTGACGTAGTAGAAGTCTGCCACTGGTGTTTAACTGCTTCTCTCACCTCGTCCCGGAGAAACCCACGTCTTATCCTTGTGAGTGTTCTCTGAAAGCTGACCACCTTCCTTATGACGTTGGTCCAAAAAAATCAATACCACAAGAGTCATTCTTTTGATAACGAGGTGAAAGAAGCAGTTAAATACCGGTTATTCTCACTGGCTGCAGACTTCTATGACTTCGGCATATGAAAGGTTGTAGAACATTATGACAGTTGTTTAAAGGTTAAATGTTAAATGGTAAATTCAATGGGAAATTAAAACATTTTCTTCCTGAAAACTACGTACATGGTGGAAGAATTCCTTAATCATGAAAATAATGGAACCTTAACCTGTGTTTGATATACTGTATAATGAACTGTATAGCCTTTATATCAAAACATTTTTGTTATTATTATTTTCTCCTTATTTTGTGTTTCACAAGTTATATCTGTACTCATACCAATCCCTTCTGACCTATATGGTATATTTATTCATATTTATTTGTTTAAGATCGGATTAATCAACATTACTACTGCAAAGTATTGAAACCCATTGGAGAAAGAGGCTAAAACCTTAGAGAATCAAATTTTGTTTGTAACATAATGGTGAAGGCATTTATTCAGATTCCTTAATTTGTGAAATTTTTTCAGTTGCTAAAAATGAAGTGGCTATAGTCTGTAAACTTCCCTAGCCTCTCTGCCCTCCTGATCTGGCTCTTTCCACCTTTTATGTTTGTCAAACTCCAGTTCATTCTCAAAGGCCATGGGCTTGATTTGAGGCCGTGGAAACAAATTTGGAACTGGAAGCAATCTTGGTGAAGTGTTTTAGGACTGCCTCCAGAAATAGAAACACCATTTGGTAGTGTGTATTCAATTAAAATAATAGTTTGAAATATTTTGAACCAACCTTTATGAATGCTATTTTGGATATTGTCACGACAAGCAGTCATTGATTGTATAATTTATATTCAGCATTTATGGTAGCTGTTAGTTCTAAGGATTTTATTAATGATATGATAGCAACAACCCACAATATGTTTATTTCATTTCTAAATGTGATTACAGCCTTAACTCAATGCTATTCCTGCATTTATTTGATCATTATTAAAAGGGTGGAATCTTTGCTAGGCTTTGGTTCAGATATTTCATTTGGATGGAGAGATTGCCAGAAATTTAAACAGCATAAGGACATTATATCACACTGTCAACTAGGTCAGAAAGTTGATGCATGAAGTTGAAAATGATACAGTTAAGAGAAACTCATTGTTTTCCAAATCATGCTCTCAAAAAGTCCCCAGGAATCATACTAAGTCTCTCATCTGATAGTGTGATTTATTTTTCTATTATTATTTAAAATGGAATAAATTTTCTAATGCAATTTTTCTTGATCCTACACTATCTAAATTATTCCATTTTTTTAAGTTTACAATGTCAGGCCTCACTTCATCGAAGTTTTCTATATCCATGATTACAAATGAATTATAATGTACTTTTCCACAGATTTAAAATTTTGGAAAAGTATGTTATACGTACATTCATTTTGTAATTATGTGTGTTCCATTATTAATTTGACATGACAAAATTCCTTGGTTTCCCTAGGTTTGTGTCCACAGTTTCTTCCATATTTAATTCTTGTGTTGTGTTGTTAAGCATCATCATATTTATTTTTTGTTTTATTTTTATCCTGATTTTTATTACATCTTCATACAATATTCGTTCACAAATATCTATTGACGTTTGTGATAAAAACAATTGAAATGTCACATTTAAGATTTTGGCTGCTTATTTTTTTTGTTAAGGACTTACATTTTCATTGTATGTATATTCAGTATCAATTCATTGGGGAGTTGCTGTCAGCTCAAGGCTTACATTTCAACTATGTTGAATATGAATGATTCAGTATCCAATATATCGAAGGAGTTAACATATGTGATCTTCAAATGGTATAGTATTTTACCTTTGACCAACCACTCTTTAGTCATTTAATTGTATGTTTTTAACCACAGGTGATTTTTAATCTGAATTTCACATAAAATTTAAATTTCTTACATATGCCTCATTTACTTCACAGGGAGCGGTACACCAAAATATTCCATGATAACTCTGTGATGTCAAGAGTTGTACATTCACTCATATTACATGCATATTGCATGTTATAACAGTGTTTCACATATGTATATACTTGCATTTTCTTAGTTTAACATGAATATTTTTCCTAGGAATCCTATCTGTGGCTAGGATATTTTAACTGGTCACAGCCTAGCTGTATAGCCCTATTCTATTTTTCTGTCCATATTTTCACTCTCTAGTACCATCTCTTCGCAATCAGTCATGCATACTGAAGCTTCCCTTTTTCCTTTATTGCCTTTCATTTTGTTAATTCCACCAATTTAATCTGTATTCAGAGTCACATCTTTTAAGTTATCCACACAGGAATAGTTTTCAGACTAAAAGATAAAGCTGTTAAGAGTAGGATATAGTTGGACTTTTTAAGTTTTTAATTTTGGTGGAAATAAGTTTCATATACTAGTGACTTCTAGGAGTCTACATTGCAATTTAACTCCAATTTTTTAACTGTGATTATTTGTGGCCAAAGAATCTATTTGAGGGGATATTTGAGGAATCTAGTAATCAAGTTCCACGTACGGCATGCCATTGATGTCATAAATCTATCATCTACTGGGTATGTGTAATTGTGATGCACTGGCTGTGTATTTTAGATTAACAAGTTATGGGAGTGACATGAGGTGTTGTAATTGATGGAATCACTTATTAAACTACTCGGAATAGCAGTGCCAGTAGCTGCTTGCTTTCACCAATATTTTATGGGTTTTTGCTTTATATTTTATGATAGAATTAACACATGAATTTTAAAAAGGTGGTCTTTGAGTTACACTTCCATTTAGAAAATATTTTTAGTAACTCATTAGAATTATTCTATCCCATTGACTTTCATTATGAACAGAAAATTTCTCTTAATCACACGTCTTAAAAGTCATTTTAATTTTTTCTCCCCTGTTAGCTGAGGAAGCCGAAGGTAATTACTATCCTGTTAATTGCCTGGTATATGTTAGAATTATTTTATTTTGAATGCTATGTTCTTAATTTAGGTGTATCACATTCTTAGCTTAAGAGCACAATAGCTGGAAAGCCTTACGAGGAGACATGAAATAGTTTTATTAATTTGATCATAGTGTGCCTTTCTGCTTATGTACATAAATCCACTGTCTCATTGCATACTTTAATGGGCTGTGTAGGGAATAAGCATATTGCATGAAATGAAACACCCTGCCTACTTCCTTTGAGGAAAAAAGTATTCGAATGGAGCTTACAGGGAGCAATTAAGATGCAGTCACATAAGAGCACCTACCGATTACATTATGCTAGAGACATAATCCCATGCTTCATGTAATCTTTTACGAAATCCTAGATGCCTAAGAGTTTCACAGGCCATCACAGGCACTTTCACAGGTAGGGTTTGATTCTGGAAAAAAACATCCTTTCTACTGTCACTCATAAGTCTTAATCATTCTCTTGAAATTTTCTTTTAATTTTGGTACAGTGAAGTATGTTAGTTTGATTAGGCTCATTAATTTTTCTTCATTTGTTATCTCCATTGCTGATAAAATTATGCTACCCTTGGTCCTTCTGTCAGTAATGGATTCATCCCTCCTTTTTATCACAATATTAATGAATGCAGGAATAGCATTTTTCAGGGCATCTAGGTAATTTCTCAACCTTACAAAGTTCAATCCTATATTTTACTGTGCTCAAGAGGTAATGTTTCTGTAATTAGGTAAATTGTGTGAGTTGCAGTGGCATAAACTTCAAATGTACCTTTTTAGTTCGAATAAATTTGAATGAGAACCCCAAACTCTGTTTACGTTAAAGATTAAAACATCATCCAATTGATCCCTTCAGCTAACCCGTCTAATATATATAACTATTGAATCTTGTCCACTTGCTCTCCTGCAATTTATAGATGCTTGAATTCTTGAATGGAAATCGATGATGTTCCTCCAAAACATATAAATGGCGTACCTACCATGAGAAGCATCCTTGAAAACCTTGTGTGAAATTTTATGGTATTAGTTTAAAATCAAATTTCCAAACTTACAGTTCTTCAACCAGACCAAATTAGCAAGCACTTAGCTTAATTTCAAAATGAAAGTTACCACTGATGTACTAAAAGGAAATTACAGTTTTCATATTATTATTTTAAATTATTGTTTTCTCATAATTAAAAGTGATCAAACAGAGTGTTATCAGTTTGGGCTTGGCTGTCAGAGGATTTTTTATCATGCTAACGATGCTTCAGTCGTTAAATTTGGAAAATAATGGAAGAGTGAGAGTAAGATCTTAATAACGGCAGGTTAATTATGAGAATAAACCAGTGTCTCTCTATGTAAGAGAGCCATGCTTACTCCATGTCGATAAATCCTCAAGGGAAAGAAGGTTGCTCATCTTTAGTTAACGTTTCCAGTTCAAACCCCATTTAAGCCAGCACCATTTTCGAGCATTTATTTGTAATTTATATACTCGTAAGTATATTTTTGTGTGCGTACACATTCATACACCGGAACTACAAAAGATGGGAAATTAGGAGTGCTGAATAAGAATGTGCAAAAGGACAATCGCATGTATGGGGAGCAATTCTGTAACGTTGCTGATTCCAAGTGGAAAAATTTTCCATGTACCAGGAATCGATCCACGTAACTTTCCCTTTACGAGTGAAAGGTGTGGGGAAAATGTTTGCATTTTGAGTCACACTTCTGTCCTCATACATGTGAATCCTTTTATGTTCCAATTCCTATTTCTTATTTCCATGACGTAGTGTAAATGTGTGTGTATGTGCAATATATGTACGTGTGTATTGCACACACATGTATAAAAATGTGTCATAGCTAAAGCTACCTGTGTATTATCGCTTTTCAGTTTAGTTGATTTGATCCCCTCCTGCTTTTAAATCCATTACGATGCATTGTGAATAGATATAGTTTGTTTCGTTATATGTAGCATTTTATTTGATAATCAGTTGTGCTGTCCACGTGTATATAATTTTGCTTTGTCATAAAATGTTTGGACAGTAGTTGAATACATACCTGTCAACTTTTGTTGATTATTCCTCTTTTTATTATATTTTGAGTCGATGTTTTTCTGTTCATTTTGATTCTTTCGGCATGCTCATTGATTCGGCCTTTCCATTGTCTTGCACCATCTCGATCCGATTCAGGTGAGAATGGCTTTACATGTGACCACTGCGGGAAGGCCTTTAACAGGCGAGCTCGTCTTCACATGCACGTCAAGTATGTTCACGAAGGTGCAAGGCCTTTTGAGTGCACCAACTGTGGGAAAACATTTGTACGCAAGGAAGACCTTGTACGGCACACTGTACTTCACTCGGGAGTCAAAGGTAAGCAAGAGGAGTCTTGGTGTGACCCTGACTTCAGAGTGATATGTTAAAGTTATCTTAATTTTTGCTTGAGTCTAATAGGAAGTTGCATGAAGGATCTCAGGTTTTCCCGGCGAATAGATTGGAGGAAGATTTCTTGGGTTTCCATCTGGGTCCAGGGGTTTTTTCCACCAACGTTTCGACAGCTAAGTCCGTCATCGTCTTCATCACCCTGAAGACGATGGCGGACTTAGTCTTCAAAACGTCGGTGGAAAACAATTCCTGGACCCAGTTGGAAACCCAAGAAATCTTCCTCCAGTAAGTTGCATGTTTGGAGCCAAATGAGTTACAATGGCCTCCCTGTATACAGTCATATGACTGAGTTTTTTATTATAAATTAATAAGTGTAATTTTTTATCATCTATGCCAGTGATTTCATGTAATGAGATGGACAATAAATAATGAAAGTTAATAAATTATACTGAATCAGCAATGTATAGTAGCCACTCTTTTATCTGTTTCCTTCAGTTTGAATTTGTCATATTGTTGAACAAATTATTGACCTGCTATTTTTTTTAAACTCCATATTCCACTGCTGCAAATTGGATTTATGATCAGAGGTATTTTATATGAACTAATTACTTTTTTAAAAAATAGGGCATGGTTAAGGTTAGTCTTTGAAATACCTCACAGTTTTTCCACATTTAGTTTTAGAGGTTTATGTACTCAGAAAGATTTTAAATGATAATATTTGAGGTAACATGGATCATTTTCAAATAGCCATTCTGCTCATTCATATTACTTGGATATTTTTTATCAAATCAAATACATATTCTCTTTTCCAAATGTACACTTTTCAATGTGCATGGAAAATTGCATGCTTTTTTGCATGGTTTGTTCATTCATTCTTTCCTGTGTGATTTTGTCATACTCACGCATCTTACCATACGTGAATTGTTTTTACCGGTTCACCATCATGAAGTGCAAATCAGTACTTTTTGAAACATTAATTTTTTTTAGTTGGGCTCTGAATAAAATGGTACAACTGGCTAGCTTTATGGTTTTTGCCTGAAATAGGTATTTTGTTGTATCTGTAAATCTTCCATACTTTAATAATAATAATATAATTTATTTGTCCAACTGTCCAAGGCAGATATAAGACACATCATAAAAAATACAGATTGAATAAAATATAGGGGAAGAATAGGTTGACAAAAAAGTATTAATATTGCAGTTTCAAACACAACATATAGCAAAAAACAGTACTTTAGTGTCACAACTTCAATTTTCTTATAAAAGATTAACAAAAACATTTAAATTGATGCATCCAATTCATTAGTTGAATAAAAATGCCTGCCTTGCAAAAAAAAGTTTGGCCTTTTTTTTTAGTGACTCATTGGATTTGAGTTGTTTAAGAATTTCAGTAAGTTTATTAACAGTCCGAGACCCATTTCTCATGTCCCCAGCTATGCTCTGCTAGTCCTTATAGAATTATAATGGAGAGTTTTCATATTTCTAGTTTCATGTCTATGAAGATCAGAATTTACCGCAAATTGATATTTTGTCATGCAAAAATTAAAATTGATGATATATAAGCACGTAGTAATGAAAGGATGAGTTCTTTAAGGCTTCTGGCTTTAAGGCTCCTAATGAAAGGAAGGTTCTTTAAAAATGGGCTTTGAGGGAGCATCACAAGGCTTTCATGCCATGATTTGGATTGAACATATTGTAATTAGATATTGCCACTACACATTTTAGTAAAATGAATCCTTTATACTTTAAAGGTATCTAGTTACTCTTGATTTAGAAGAGGAAATGATTCTTCAATTACTTATTAATTCAGTTATGTACTTCTTTATTCTCACATATGCTCTGAAAATGGTTGTTCCAAATGTGTATCTGCAAAGTATTAACCTAGGAAGAGTAAGGGTTCAAAAATTCTTATTGAAATCCTTATAAGGAGTTCCTATATTGAGTTTTCACTAAAAAATTCTTTTTCTTTACAGCTCACAAATGTCCTATATGCGAGAAGTCCTTTGCAATGAAGTCTTCCCTGAAAATACATCTTTTGACTCATACAAAGGTAAGGTCTGGTATTATTTTTCCAATTAATTTTATTCTAGCTGAGTCAGTGTTGCCCCACAACTACACATGTCGCATTATTTTTTAATGTATTTTTTTAAATGTAGCAAGTTTCTTAAATTCCATAAGGTGTTATGATATACTGGTAATAAGTATCTAGTCAGAATGTAGTGCAGCAAGTATGATACTAACCATGGGATAAGAGTCACAAAAATGGTACTAATTGTATACACCTCAGTTAGATGTAAAATTGCTTTATAGCAAGCTATAGGCAGGTGGTGTTAGAACCAGTGCCTAAGGAAGAGGAACAGGTTCACTAAGTCAAGACATATACCTAGTTGTTTTAATGTTTTCCTTCCTTTCTTTTTTTTTAGAAGGAAAAACAACTCTTTGAATCAGTTCAAGGTTCTTCCTAATTTTTCCAGCAAATAATCAAAATTTTTGGTATACATCCTACTACGTCAAACTTACGTTATGGTGGAAATATCACCTGGGCAAGTGATTTTCTCATCTTTTGTGATCTCTTGATGAAAAGTACACTTAAGTTCTGTTAGCTATAGCAAATGGTCACTTTAGGCATGACACTGTCAATTAGTAAGAGAGCGAAAGTTATGAGATTTTTGAGAAGTAAGGCTAGGCTAAATATCATGCTAGAAGGGAATAAATTAGAGCATGTAGAAAAGTTTGCTTATTTGGGAAGCATCACAGAGGAAAATGGATATGGCGGCTTGGATATCAGATGAAGGATTGCATTAGAAAAAGAGGCCTTTGAGAAAAGGAAGTTTTAATGAGAGGGGCTCTAAATAAAGATTCGAAGAAAAGATTAGTGAAAACCCTAATATGCAGCATAGCAATATATGGATCCGAAACCTGGTCCATGAGAAAGGATGATGAGCATAGATTGGAGGCTTTTGAGATGTGGGTTTGGTGGCTGATGGAGAAGGTGTGGTGGACAGAGAGAAAAACGATTCAAGTTTTGAGAATGGTATAAGGGAAGTATTTGAGAAGTATTTGCTGCGAGAGATCCAAAAAAAGACAGCAAAGGTGAATGGAAGGGATACTCAAGAGGCAATGGGTTGCTAAAGGTTGTAATAGAGGGCAGAATGTCGGGTAAGCAGGGTAGGGGTAGGAAAGGAGAATAGGAATTTTGTACAGAATGATAGGGGATAGGAAGTATCCAGATTTGAAGAGGGATTAAAATTAGATGTTACGTGGCCAACCTAAGCTAAAACTCACCAAAAACCTACCTCCACCAGTAGATTACCCTTCATCATCATTGTCGATTAGTTCATGTTTGTATTCAGGGTAGTATAACTTGTGGCTCTCCTTATTCATAAGAGGCTACTCATTAGGTTACATAAATTTTCAATGATGTGACCAAATAATCTATCGGAAAGGCAAATGGAATTTGATTGGTTTCACCTTCATCTACTGTGGTATCTTTCAAGATTCTATATTATGGAGGGGAAGGTTTATGACGCTGGCTGTCCCACGAAACAAGTTGACTTGTTTTAGGTAGAATTAGTGCTCTGCACTTATCAGTACATCATGCTGCTTTAGTGGTGATTACCCGATTTTTCGGGGGTGCTTTTTTTCATTTGTGAGCATTAGGATGAAAGAGGAGGATAAGGCTATGGATATAACGGAAAAAATCTCTAAATCATTGAAACTAGTCTCCATCATTTGATGCCCTTTAGAATTGTAAATCATTACTGTTAACCAAAGATTTATGGTTGTCATAACCGAACGGCCAAGAAATTTTCTTTCAGAGAGTTCTTTATGGTGGGTTGACTTTACGTTGCTTGGGTGCAATTAATCATTGGTGATGGAATTTTATTTATTTTTTGTAAAACATGGGATTTTCAATGCATTCATGGATGGATTGATTCAGAGAGTGCATGATTTATCTTTTTTATATAATTCATGGTGATAGAGCCTCATTAAAATGCATGACAACTACCATGGAGGCATCTTACGAATTCCTTATGAAATTAGCTCATTCCTCAGTTGAGGACATGGACATTTGGTGTGCCAGCAATATTTTACTATTAAATAGTACTAAAACTACATATATACTCTTTCACACGAAAAAGGCTTGGCCAACTCTGAGCCCTTTACTTACCTTGAATGGGCTTAGCATAAAACACCTTGAAATCACTAACTTCTTGGGTTTCACCACAAGTGATGATTTATCATGGTAAGAGCAGATTGATACCGTTGCCAATAAAGTGGCAACTGGTCTTTTCATGATAAGAAGGCCCACTTTGCTTATCTCTCTGGAATGCCTCAGGTTTTTATATTTTGCATAAATTCATTCCTTCCTCACATATGGCTTTATCGTTTGAGGAAACTCTTCCTAAAGTAAACGAATCTTCTCTCTACAGAAACAAGCTGTGAAAGCAATTGCTGGTGTTTCAACTAGAGAACACGGCAAACCTTTTTTCATATAATTGAAAATTCTAACTTTAACCTCCGTATATATCCTCCATTGCTACTCCTTTGTTAAAGAAAACTCTTACTATCTTCCCGCCTAACAGCTCTTTTCATTCCAGTGACACTCAAGTTAGTAGTGATTTACACCTGAAAAAATGTAACTCCAGCCTCCCAAAAATGGCCCACGTTTCATGTGTGCTTGTATGTTTATGAGGTGTGTTTTTTAAGTTAGTACCGTTTTCACGTGAAAACGAAAGGAGCAGTCTGTTCTTAACAATTGTATTTTTACATGAAAACCTGTACATTAGTCTATATTTTTACATATTTCCCACTAATATTGAGGCACTTATCATATAGTACAACTGGTTTTTTAATCCCATCCTCATAGGTTTCGATAATTTAAGCGTTCGGTCAGAATTTCATAGGGAAAACACTTCTTGAAACTTGTGGATACTCATCAGATAAAGAAGAAGACATAAAGTGTCTGTGTTCTCTTTATCTTCGCTTCGTCAACTTTCCACACCCCAAATCTTCATTAATGACAGGTGGTAGCCCACTTCGTTCCTCATCGTCATCATTCGTGTGGCCGTCTTTAAAAGCTCTAAAACCATTTCCTTACCATCCCATCGCTCATAATGTTTTCTCTGTACGTGCCACAAAAGTTGAAGAAATTGTTACCGAATGCTTAAATTATCGAAAGGGCCGTGTTGCAGTGGTTGTCAAATCAGGCGGCAGACTTCTATGAGGATGGGATTCAAAAGCTGGTTGTACGATATGAATAGTGCCTCAGTATTAGTGAAAACTATGTAGAAATAAAGACTAAGGTACAGGTTCTCATGTAAAAATAAAATTGTTAAGAGCAGTCTACTCTTTTCTTTTTTCATGCGAAAACGGTACTTACTTAAAAAATATAATTATGTTAATTAGTTATACGCCTCGTATATATAACCATCTCCCTACAAAACTGAAAGGCCTTTCCACAGTAGGGAAATTCCAATATGTACTGAAGAACTTCCTCCTTGAGAATGCATTTTATAGTATCTTAGAATATTTGAAGTTAATTGTATGTTGTAATTTGTGTATAATTGTTTGTATGTGTTTACGTAATGTGTTTGTATGTGATTGACACCTTCCCATGTCTGTATGACCAAATGGGATAAAGTATTATTATCATTATGTTAGATCCCCCCTGCGGGTAGGGGGATCGAGAATACTCCCGCAGTATCTCTGCTTGTCGTAAGAGGCGACTAAAAGGGCGGGGAGAAAACCCCGAAAACAAACCC
>WURS02314418.1:0-18298 GCA_011762765.2 Rhinocypha anisoptera
CCGAGTGACTTGACCCGTGTCTCATTTCATCTTTCCTTTTTTTTTTTATGATTTTTCGTGCCCCATATGTTTATCCCCCGTCCTCGGGGAGGGGGCAGTCAGGGCCGCATGGCTTACTCGCAGGCGTGTGCCAAGCGGGAGTAGTGCGTTCGAGACACTCGTCTGTCGTCCGCGCACGCCGTCGGCGAGCGACGGTGGAACGAAACCGTCCTCCCCTGGGTTTCCTCGGCCCCGCGAGAACGTTTCCCTCTCCCGCCACCACCACCACCCCGAGCGCGTAGCTCTCTCAGGGCCGCGTTGCTTAGCGATGCGTAAACACCGTGGCCCTGACTGTAAAACTTGATGCTCCGCTCTGAGACTCGAAGAAAAGTCGAGGGGTTGCCTACGGGGATTGGACAATGGATCATTGTCTGCGTGTGCGCTCGTCAACTCTCAAGTCGGGGAAGCGACATGGTACGGAAGTGATTCACGGGGAAATGCTGGCCATTTTCCGGATTGGAGGGTCTATCGCACAGAGAGCACAATCCAAATTAATCAAGGACAGCCATTCATTTTCCCCCCGTGATCATAATATAGTTGAAACGCTAAATATTTTGCCATAAAAATCTTCTGGTGAAAATCCCCTGCTGAATCGGAATCCGATACTCAAACCGGGTGGTCATCCCGGGATTTAATCAGAAAATGTTCGCCGATAAAATACTAAATCATTCATACAAATCTTTTTTGCCGATTAAATAATTATTTAATCGTGCGAGGAACAATGCATGCCTAGTGTGTATTCAATCCCTGACTCACTCCCTAGCGGTGGCGTATACAGGGTAATATGTATTTGTCTAAACTATACCGACTTCGTTGTATATCTCACCCTTTGATTAATTATGTGGCGCTATATTTCGGATCATTACATCGTTCCAACGCTTTCAGTTTCACGATTCATATCCTATGATTTGTATTTTTTCCAATATTAGGCCAAGCGTTGTCTGTGCGACAGCACTTGGATCCCCGAGGGGTTTGCAAAACCATGTCACCCTGTAGGCATGGTTTTGCCAAAGTAAAGTAAAACTTATTGAACGAAACGACCGAAGAACATAATTTTTCAACGGAGACAGTGGTGAGGGTTGTTTACATGGCGTAGCAAACTTCTACGATGTTAGAATAAACGGACGAATTTCTCCATTGTCGGTTGCGTAAGATTCCGTGTGCGTAAGATTAAGAGTGATTCCGTCTTTGGCTGTCTTACTGGTTGATTGCACACCGACGAATAAAAAGGTTTTGTCCGGTGTGGCAGCAGCTCTTCCTTACCTAATACACGTTATGCACGGAACGGAATTAATATCCCATGCATGAGCAAGCTTCAACTTACGGATATAAAACTCGGTCGTTTTTTTTCAGTGAAAAAGAATGAGATGTAATAAATTAAATAAAAGCAGTCGTAAAGAAGAATTTATGTAAAAGTATGTATGTATGCATGAATGTATGTAAAAGGTTGTATTTGTATGAAGTAAAAGAAGAATTAAATAATCTATATTTTCAGGCATAACTATGTGGAAATCCATTTCTGAGAAAAAGGAATAGCGTACGTACGTTCCTTCCCCCTTGGATGCCCGCCCCCACTGCCAAAACATGAATGTATATAAATGGCTGTCTATGTATGATTTTTGTACCTGAAGATGACGCCGTAGCGTTGAAACTAGTCGTACCAGATTAAAAATCTTAGTGGAAAAATACGTAGTACGTAATTCCTTTTCTCAAAGATTAATGGCTTGAAGTTAGGTGTAATAGCAAACGAAGTCTGGGGACATTTTGACTAGGCCTCAGCAATGACGTTCGCATACGGCTTATGTGAGCAGAGAGTACGATACTACATTATTGTGTAAGACATCCGTTATTATTCACAGTACGAATTTGAAAACCCAGACGAACACTAAAAATTTTTTAGTTAAAATGGATAACGTTGCCCGCACGCGTACACCTTGACTGTGCCCGCAGTTGCATCTTGGTGAGTACATGCTAGCAGTTTTTTTCTGGATGAACGGAATACTTAAAGCGAATTCGGAGCCTATCGCATTTATTTAGGTTTGTAGCTCCATTTATATGTATCCTTTTGATTACATAAGCTGGAGATAGAGTAGATACCATTTATCTCATATGCCCATGATGCCTTTCCGTAAAGAAGTTTCATGCACATTCAAGCGATAAATATCCCTCCCACCATAGTCTATAATGAAAAAAATTAATCCTAATCTCAATTTCGTCTGAAAATTACTATTACCCATATAACATTTACCTCCTTCAATATATCGTCTTTCGGTGAACGTTCATATTTTCCTATAATTATTAGCACACACTGCAGACAGTGCATTCCTGGTGTAATCAACCTCCTGATACATATTCCAACGGTTGCTTTAAATTCACCATGTAAATACTTTCATATAGGTACATTTTTAACCGGATAAAAATTGTTTACACATTAAAATAATCATTCCTCTAAACCATAATCATCATAGCATAGGAAAAATTATATATCTTCCGATATATTTTTTATTGTCTCCTACTTCACCTTTCACATAACCATCTTCCGCTCAACACTACATGTTAAATGCTCTATTATTGTACTCTACTTAGTGAATATAGTGATTAAGTTTTTATAACCGGTTGAATAATACTCTGAACCTTTCAGGGTTTTAAAATGGGAGAATAAGTTCGTTTAGTCCTCTTTCTCCTCCTCCAAATATGGCTGCCATCAAATTTAAATGCATTAGTAGCGTTTAGGTTTTCATATTTGATTCCCTGTTGCTGTGACAAATATTTCTCTTATGCTAATTTTTAAATAGATTGCCTGTTACACCTTCTCTTCTGTTAACAAGTTGATTATTTTCGTACAATACACTTAAATCCTAAATAATATCTGAACCAAATATTTTCCTCTGGTTCTGATGGCGTGGACTACTCACGTAGTTACTGTTGTGAGTTTTTTCACAGGCATTCTTTTTAATATGAATTTACATTAATGTTTTACTTGTGTGATGTTATTTTATTTAATCATCCTAAGTTTATAATCCAAATATTTGTTTCTCTTCCCAAACTGTCCTATCACCTGCTAACCTTTACAGACATTTGTAGTTCCTATACAATCCTAACATTCCTCATTTTATTTCACAAACACCAACCTTGGCCTGCCTCTAGGTTTATTCTTATCATCTAACTTTCCTTGCAATAGTCTTCATTAAATAACCATGTCTATGTATGTCCGATCAGTTCTTCGACTAGTCGTAGTCCGCTATCTGTGTATCCTTCCGAGTATTTCCACAATAGCCACTTGTTTTATCTAATTAATTTTCTATTTATTGAAATTAACTTATGCAGGACGAGGAAAATAAATCATCTTTATATGCACTATAAAATTCATAGATTTTAAATTAAAAATTAACTTTGAATACGTTAGTAGTAATTTTCAATGCATTCTACGTCAGAATTATGATAATCATTTTTTGTTTATTAATATTTCACGGTTTTAAAGGCAACCAATATTCTCAGCGTATTTAGGCACTGACATCCAGTATATTTTAATTCTTTAACTTTTCAAAAAGTTCTTATCTCCAATATATGGTTAACTCCACTTCCTAATTACACTTAAAGACTAATTCCTTTTAAGATTATAATTGATTATATTTTCCGTACAGCAATTCCATGTTTGAGTATGCAGCCTCAAAGCAGCCCTAATTTAATACTTCCCTTCCATATTGATTGCTAAACCAAATAACCTTTCCTCTTACTTATTTTTACATTATAATGTTCTTTAACAATAAAAACAATTAATCATCGAAAATGACTTGAGACTTGTTGATTTTCTTAAATGTCCACTTATGTAAGTGTTTCAACTCCTCCTTGATTAGCGTTATGAGATTTTTCTTCAACTATAACCGATCACTGCTTTTCTTGATTTCTCTACATGGCTGTTTCCACTTCAAGATCAAGGTGAATCAGAAATTATACCATACAATTCTAAAATTTTAATCAACAGATTAAGCTCCATTTCTAATCACGGTTCGTGTCTAAAATGGAATATTTTTACTTACAAGAATGCTTTAATGCATACAATTGGTTGTACTGAGATAACGTTATCAGCTTCTTATAAATTTTATATTAAGTGGGAAGCATGTAGCAGTAATATATAAACGGTACATTTTCATATTTTATATACTTATAAGTAAATTATTCTCGGGTCTTTCACCATGTGAGTGTTTCCATTGCAGTCAACGTTTAGATTCCTGACTCGGTAATAGTCTTCAGGGCATCAGAATCGGTAATCCTTATGAAACACTGAAGACGGTAACCGAGTCGGGAATCGAAACGTTAGCTGCAATGGACACACTCACCCGGTGGAAGATCCGAGAAGAATTAATCCAGTAAGTAAACGCCGGGAAAGCATCAAATCCTTCTATATATCTACAACTGTATAAAATTTAAACACATAGGCTTCATTGATAATGACGCCTATATCTCGAAACTAATTGTACCCACACTGGAAAGAAACGAAAGAGTGTTCATCCTAAAAAAAAACAAATTTTTAGTTTTGATGAAGGAGACCGAGTCGAAAAAGTGAGCGACATTATATCATAAAAATTTAATATTGCATTTTGATCCATTGTGATCCCGTGTTCGAACATACGAAAATTTCTCATTTTTCAATCCTGCTGGTTGTCACGTAAAACTGTGTGTTATCCGCGACACCACCGGCTGAAACAATATCAGTCATAGACGTAGCTTAAGGACCGACTCTGAAATTTTCTGTGCCTCCCCGTGCTTGTCTGTCTCTAAGTGAATCTCCATTCTCGTTTTGGTCGGCTACTTCACAGTCGACGTGGCGATAAGCAGAACAGCGCTAAAATACCCCATACTCCCGATCACCTAATTTCACAGTAGCGCGTAGCTTGATTGGTAACACAGTTAAATTTTTTTATATTATTGCTACTTTTTGACCCACCCACGTGGTTACAATATATTTTTTCATCAAAGGTTGACCGTCATCCCGTGCTTTTTGTGCGCGCCATGAGGACTTCCTGGATCGAGCTACTAGTCCTCCTCCTCCTCACCCTAAAGCAGTCATGCTGCAACGACGGCGAAATTCAACCTGACGGTGCGAGACTAGAGACATTGGCTACTGGGCACCTGAAAGGTAATGCAATCAAGATTCTTACAGTTAAAGAGTGAAAATGCCTGACATTAATTCCATGAAAAACTGCCCTCTAAGCTGTTATAAATGCACGCACACACATTGTCAATGGCAATTGCAACAAAATTTGAAAAAATGCGTTGCGATGAGCCTTTTGATGTTGGAGTAGTCCAACCGAAAGCACTAACTGGATAAAAGAACCCGTTATAACAAATGTAGACTCTGCGAAATATATGGGGGTGACGATAACTCAAGACCTTTTACGGGAAAACCATCGGGAATATCCGGGAAATATAAAAAAAAATAAAATTAATATAATAAATATAAAATAGAAATCAATAAAAAGTTTGGTTTCATAATACTTGGGAAACATAATGAGAAGGCGAAAGAGCGCTGTTAATTTTCGCCCCTCAGGTCTCATTTTGAGTGTGCTTCGAGTGTGTAGGATCCTCATGACGTAAAAAACTAGTCTTGGAATCAGATCCAGTACAACGAAGAGAACGTAGATATGTGAAAGTTTGGTTTGACCAAAGAAGCAGCGTAGAAATTTTATTGGAGGGGTAAGGTTGCGAGCCAATCGTTGAACGTAGGCTAAAATATAGGTTACATTTCATTGTGAATTTAAAGCAGAATATTTCGATGAAGAGCACATTGAATATTGCAAACTCCCTTCATACTACGTTAGACCATATGATGTACGTAAAATTAGGGAGAGAGTTTGTATTACGGACATCATCGTTTTCCCCATCGCAGGATTAGAGTTAAAAATAAAGTTGACCACAGGGTTATTTAGGAAATTTAGCGTATATATTTTGCAGTTATTTTTCATGAATATTAATTATATGTAGCTTGACAATATTTCCACATGATATGGATAATGTTTTGCATGGAAGCACTCCTGTGATATTATTTTCCAACATTTGCGTGTGTTAAAGCATGTATGTTAGTTACTCACCCCATTCCACACGCCCTTGCAGGATAGCACGTAGACGTATGGGAATTAGGCAATGAATAAAATATTGAGAAAACGAAAGCAATTAGTAGGGTAGGGAGGCATTGAAAGTCGGCAGATGAAAATTAAAGAAGAAATTATAAATGAATGGGAAGTATCAGCTTTCTTCAATTCGTAAATTATTTTATTGATAAACCTATTGTCTTAATTTCCTTGTAATCATGACCTTTTCCTTGTAAAATAGTTCAAAATTAAAGGAAGATTTTCGTCTATTCTAAATCCCTGCATGTAAAATGGGCTAACTACTATTTCAACCCTTATTTTTGAAAACGCCATTACATTGGATATCTTACATTGTCTTGCCATACACCTAAAAATAGTGATTGCCTGAGTACAAAATATGCTCAGTAAAACACATTTTTTTAGCGTTTCAAGTTTATTTTGCAAAAATGTAATATTTTATTTTATCGTTAGATTTTTATATATCTACCCTAAATTTTCATATGTTTCCGTGATTTGACTCCAGTATTGACTCATGGAAACATGTTTATTTCACCTACGAGACGGATGTGGGTAGCACCTCATGTGACAACCAATACAAGGCGTTGACATTTTGCTTTGAAATCGTAGCCGAGGTCGATGCTATTTCATAATGAGGCTCATGGAAAGTCGTAATATGGTTAACACTTTTAAAGAGGGGCTACAATCATTATACAAAGAATCATACCAAACAGCAATCAACACTAAGGATGGTTAGGTGGGGGGGGGGGGGGTAAAGTGCTCACCTACTTACCACCAAGTCCAACGCGGCGTGTGAAAAATCGCACGTCAGGTAAGTGTGGTCAGTCTACCTTATCATGTGATGGATGTCGTTTCTAATTACGATGTTTCAGCCAGGAAATCACTCTAATCTTGAGTTTCAGATGGAAATGTACCTAGAGGGGTCACCGGAAGCCTCCCAAATAATGCAGAAAAACTCAATGAATTTAATTTTAACTGGAAACAATGTTTAAGGTGAAGAGAGAGGTAGGGGATTATGTGAAAGAAGGAGAGTGAGTATACTTACAGTCATTTTGGATGAAATTATGGTAATTGCGGAGTGTGCATAGCTGAAGACATTTTAAACCAAGTCAAAAACAGTTATAATGTAAGGTCCATCAAAATTCCCTCTCCGACTGGTAGAAATTCAAACCGTAGAGTAATAATAACTTTTATTTTGCAGATTTTGAGCCGTATAGAGTGGCCTATGGAAAATTAAGGTCAACTGTCGAATATGATATGGACTGCTATGAAAGTAAGTTCTACATAGTACGTGGAAATATAAAACAGTAGTAACTTTGTACTATAATCGTCCAAGAAACGATAATTTCTGTGTTTCACAAGTCACCATTTGACAAAGGGTTTTCTCATAGTATTCAAGGGTGACGAGCTCTCTGTATTACGGCTACTAACGTAATTAAAGATATTGGCTTTTAATCTCATTTATAAAATTAAATTTTCATTTTACTAGTTTTAAAAATATCCACCAAAGAATTACTTCACTTTTAAGCAATTAAATGCTTGAAATAGCTTGTATATTGAGAAAAAAATAGACATATATTATTGGATTTTGTGAACACAGTGAAAAACATTTGACAAATGACATTTCCTCCCAACAGGGAAGGAAAATGCCATACCCCTCAGGTACCATGAAGATTTGGACACGGCTGTGGTGACTATAAGGACTGTATTACCGGTAGAATTCGTCGTTCTTAGAATCTCGAAAGAAGATTGTGCTAATGAAAAGATGTGCATGAAAATAATGCGGGCAATGAGAAGGGACTCACTGCGCGTGGGATGCAGACCACTGGACAACTTCTACGTAGGAGGGGACGGATATGTGTACGAGGGTAGGGGTTGGGACGCGGCGTCGTTCTGGAATTTAAACGGTTTGCGGCGCATGGCAATCACTGTGAATTTTTTAGTTAACTACACAAAGGGTCCACCACCATCCAGGGTCATAGAAGCGTTTAGATCATTCCTGGACGCGGGTGTTTGGCTAGGCAAGATATCAAAAAATTATAAAATCACGTCAATGCGCGAGATACACAAGAATGACGCTTACTCCGGTGTGAAGTTCCAGAAATCCCTAATGACTTGGGAAAGATGGGTGAACATCACTGCCTTATCTTCCATGTGGCAGTATGTCACTCCAAAACGTCTCACGATCGTTTCCAGGAATCAGTGGAATGCTTTGGAGCCAATTAAAGAATTAGTCCCGATAACTAGTGCAGTGGGAAACATCATGATATCCGATGGAAGCGATGAGCAGTGCCTCAATGGGTCACAGTGCAATTCGTGGCTAAAATCGGAGCAAATGGAGGAGAGACCGCTCTACGGTGACGTCATACATAACTTTTATATCGGACCAGAAGGTGAGGTTTATGAGGGCCGCGGGTGGGACGTGGCTCCGCTTTGGGAATTGCCTAGGATTAAAAACGGTCTCTTGAGCGTCAGGATGATTGGATCCTTTGAGACCAAGCCACCGTCCGAACCCGCAATCAACTCCCTTAAGCTCCTCGTCCACGTCGGGGAGCGGCTGGGGAAGATATCGCCGAAGTACCGAATGTTTTCATTGCGCCAATTATACAACGATACGAGACTCACGGGAGAGAGCTTATACCGAATCGCAGAGCGATGGGCTCCTTGGTGGAGGGACGAGGATAGTTTGATCACTGGAAATAAACCAGGAATAAAAGAAATAGATATATTACCGATATTTCCAATGGTCGGACAGAGAGAGTGGGATGCCGAATTTCGCCCCTGGAGCTCGGGCCGGTGGCAATCGCACGTCGACCACGTGATTGTGTACTATGGCGGCGACAGATGCTTTACCCGCCGCGAGTGTACCGCGAGCTTGAAAAGAGAGGAAGGACATATCCTTGACAAGTACGGAAGTCTCCTAGACAACTTCTACATCGGCGAGGACGGAATTATATACGAAGGACTCCGAATGAATGAGTTGCCCAAATGGAGCTCGGTGTTTCCTAATATGTCCTTTATAACAGTGAAGTTCTTGGGACATTTTGGAGAAGAAGCACCAGCATGGCCGGCGATGGCTGCATTCAAAGCCCTCCTCAAAACTGGAACGGAATCTGGACATCTATCGAAGAACCACACATTGACCACCCTCCGACTAACCTACTCTGAAGGCCCCCCTCTCACCAAAGGTCTCGAGGGAGCTCTAAAAGAAATGAAATCTTGGTCGGGCAAAATGACAACAGGAACCACTATTTTTCCCCGAAATGTGACGGTCCCCGTAGGTCAATGGGCCGGTTCATCCCGCCCACGCTTTCCGAAATTGAGGACTCCCATGAAATATGTAGTGGTGGGAATCATTCAAAGACGCTGTTCAACCAAAGATTCGTGCATTGCCATGATGAGAGAACAGTACTTTAAAAACGCGGACGACTTAAAAGATATTTTATATAATTTTTATATCGGAGAGGATGGTTGGGTATACGAAGGCAGAGGGTGGGAAGGCGCGTCCAAGTTGAATGTCAAGGAAATGGATGGCGATTTCCTCTTCGTCGTGTTGCACACACGTTTCCGAGACAGACTCCCTTCCCCGATAGAAATGTACGGATTTCGCTCCCTATTGGAGCAAGGCGTGAGAACGGGAAAGCTCGCGCCAGACTACAAAATCGTTTCAATCGGAAAAATTTTTCCGGACCTCTACGCGTTGCCGGAAAGCATTGAAACGTGGGAGAAGGGGGACCACCATTGGTCCGAAGTCGTCCCCTATTCCTCCGGAGAGGACAACTCCCCATCGGGGTGCTCAATATACGTGTCCAGGGAAAACTGGAGTGCGGTGAGCTGGCTAGCCGCTGAAATGATTCGGATGAAATTTCATCCACCCGGTAGTCGGTACCTGGTGAATATTCAAAGCGTCTTGGTACGGAACGTCGGTGGCCGCTGCTTGACGCCGGAAGAGTGCACTGATTTCGTCCGCGCGGAGATGAACAAGTCCGTAATCCACACAGAACGGTTCAGCATGGAGAACTTTTACTTAGGGGGAGACGGTCACGTGTACGAGGGGTGGGGATGGCGGTCTCCACCCGACTGGCATTGGACTGGGCGCACTAATGACGTCATCACCGTTGCCTTTATAGGGGACTTCAAGGAAGATCCTCCCAATCCCAGGGCTATGTTCGCCTTCGAATACCTCGTGAAGTTTGGCATGTTCCGGGAATTGATCGGCAGGTCTTACAGAGTGATATTGCCGGGCTCTCATTGTACGACGGAATCCATCGTTGGCGAAGCCCTTGCAAAACAAATAATGACCTTGGAGAACTGGAGCAGTTCTTTCATAGACCCTTGCCCTAACGTTGAATAACTCTTCGGGGTAATATCGAGCAATCATCTCAAATCAAAAAACATTCCCATGCACATATAAGGTAGATCTCTTAGTAAAAATCGCCTTAAGCTAACACATAACTAGAGGATGGAAGGCTACGAGTCACTCTTTTCTTTTGTTTTTATTTGAATTAAATGCATACTTTGTACTATGAATAACTAATAGAATCACAGTACGATGTCTGAGTACTGTAGTCATGGCGCTAAAAAAATAAATTTCCTCGGTCCAGGTTTTTTGCAAAATTTTCTTCTCCACATCGGGTAATTTTAATATTGACTAGACCATAAGCAATTCATTACCATCTAAAAATGACAGCTGGAGTTATACTTTGGAAATTCACTCTCTGAAGTGCATTAACATGATCAGTTAGTTTGGTTACATCATGGTGAAAAATGATCACAACGGTGGGACCTACCGAAAAGGAGAATTTTGCTTACCTCAACCTTTAATTGCCAATGTAACTTATGTCGAATATATAATTCCCTTAACGGTAAAATTATTCTGGGAAATATGATCAGTCCCATGTTTTTCATTAAAATTGCGAAATTGTTAATTACATTGCAATCACACACCTCCAAAATAACTTATCCTCTAGAGATACATATCAATATTTTTATTATTTGCGACCGACACAGGGACCTGAATGAGATCTCGAACACCAGGATCATTCCCAGGATGAATAGCAAGAGTAGTAAGACTATCTACTAAGCCTCAAACTTGAGTCTATACTTCTGAAGCGGACTGTACAATCATTCTCACCGCTGAAGATCTCTAGTTCTCTATTCAGGGAACGATTTTACATCACCTTGTTTCTACTTTATATATATATATATATATATAGAATGAGTATATATATGTATACGTATATGTATTAGTATATGTTTAGGTGATTTATTTTATATCGAGGAATTTGGCCAATTGCAACTACAATTCACTCTATTGCCGACATTTCAGTTTATTTTTAAATCATCATCAGGGCAACTTAGTTTAATACATAGATCAATGTGACCAAAGTTTCATTCTATGCATGGTGTACGAATTGGAGTTGTAATTGGCCGAATCCCTCGATACAAAAAAGCACTTATGTGGCCGAGAAGAAACATATAAGATATATATATAGATATATTTATATAGGTGAGAACAATGAAGCAGCCTTTCGGCGATGCACAAAATGTGTAGAAGATAGACAGGAGACGGACAGGGACACACAGAAAGAACGGCACAGTTAAAACTTACGTTAACGCAATATTTCGAGCATATCCGCTCGTCTTAAAGCTTAAAGGTCGACTATACTATATATATATTTCGCTCCCTTCTTCCAACGAAAATGGTGGTGTATGACCACCAGTGTCTGTACTTTTCTCTATTTTCTATGTGTTGTTGTGTGCTATCTTCATATGGGTGTACTTTATTAACGTTCGAGTTATATGATAAAGACTGACACACAGACAGATAGAAGAACATTCACAAGCATAAGCTTGAGCGTTTTGATGGACGGTCCGTCGTCGTCAGCGAGAGAGACGGAACTGGTATACATTGCCTCAGAACCGTCTCCGTCACTTACGACGACGGCACGTCCGGAGATAGAGTCATTTTCTTACTTCCGCAGATATTCTGCATCATCGAGTTTATTAATAGATACAGTCGCGGTTTTCTCCGAATCGCGAAAAAGAAAAGTCTTCGGATTATGCGCAAGAAGGAATTATATAGCTGCGGAGAGAATCCGTGGATATTTGAACTTCCGTTCACATGTCAAACTTGTAAGCCGCGTATATGTCCGTAAATTAGTAATCGATCGGAGATACATATTTATTGATGGGGCGTCATTCATTGCGTGCAAGCGGCGTGGAAGGAATGACAGCGGGAGAGGCATCGTCCGTTTGCAGGGCCATCATCCGCGCGAACATATACTTCCTTTACTATCAGACCATAAAGAGACCGAGCTATAACAGGGTGAATGGGTCGTTAGTGTAACTCTTCAGCGCATTCAATTTGTAATGGGGACATTAGATCACATTTCCTGATCTATTGGATTATAATTTTTACTGCTCATCTCACAGAGTTAAACAGACGTGAATTTTCGCCGCGTGGGTAATCGGTATTCGTAATTAATGAAATTTGTCACTTGCATGTAGTCTTCTTTTCTGCTTTTCGTTTTCGCTCTAAATGACTGACAAAAGGGACTTACGCGGTAGGATAGGACGTTCCGTTTTTCTACCCCTACTCTTTTCTCGATCCTCTGTTGAGAAAATAATTAAAGAAACTGAAGTCGCGTTTTTTTTTACGAAATTTTCATATTGTTTCAGTAAAATTCATCACTCGCACTCTTAAGACCTTGAATATACGAATGCGTTCTAAAAGTGACTTTCGAGAAGGCCAGAAAGCACCATGCTCTCTATTTATAGTTTCGACATTGGTATTCCTCCTAAGAATAACGAAAAAGATTGGCGCGTGTGGTGCGGAAGGTATTTTAATTCCCATCCAAATCACCGAGGGAGATGTGAAATACAGAACGCTCGGTTTGGTTCAAATCATTGCTTACATATTGCTCAACTCTTCCTGAGTTTCTTTCCTGTTGAAGCACGATGATTCGAGGAAATATAATTTGCAAATACAGAGCCCTCTTTAATTATGAAAACATTACTATTATGCTTAAAACACTGATTCTGATCGACACTGTCACGTTGAAAAAGAATATGAAGTAGAAAATTATTAGGAATTATAAATTTATCTAGACGGCTGCTAGCATATTGGATAGAACATTTGTGAACCGGCTCTGCAATATCTCTGAACTCTGTTATTCAGACGAGGTAACGAGAAAACGAGGCATTAAGTTGTCTGGTTTTCTCGATACCAGTACCTTCCAAGAACTGTTACTACCCCCTCTTGATTCACGCAATGTCTGAATTTTATGAACCCTAGAATAATCGAGCCGATGGCATCCATCTTTCTCTTTCAATCCTATCTTCTTCCTTTGGTTTTCAACAAAGGGTCAGCAATTTTCATGATAACTGACGTAATAAATACCATTTAATGCCTTTTAAGTTTGAAGGAGTTATACGTGATCACATATTGAGAGATTTTCCGTTTGTGCCTGACCGCCTAGCTACTGAATGATTGTACTGAATGTAAACAAAAATTTCCATGTAAATTTGAGCTCTTTAACAATTACTTACTATTATCCTAGTTCCATTCTGTTGAGAGGCAGTACATAACTAAAACATAACATCTTTATTTGAGTTGGAAAGGTGGATCCTAACTAAATTGACCCAGGAACCGATATATAATTTTATTTCAGAAGGCGATAATATTAATTTAAAAGCAGCTCGCCTCGATGTAATAAAGAAATTTATAGCTGAAAGTTAGAAAAATATGAAAAAAACTTACAAAGGTATAATATTTATAAAATTCCGATATTATTATCCTCTTAAATCTTTCCTTCTAATCTTTTTGTTTCCTAAATTTTTGTTTCTTAAGAACCCCTTTTTGCATCCTTGAGTGAGTGTGGACTAATGTGTCCGTATACAGGCGTAATATTTCTTAAGAAATGTACAAAGTTTTCCAAAAGTTCCTATAAATAATGGGATATGGAAAATAAACTTTGAATGACTTCCAGAATTATCATATCTGAGA
Organism: Rhinocypha anisoptera; assembly: GCA_011762765.2. Classification (NCBI taxonomy): domain Eukaryota; kingdom Metazoa; phylum Arthropoda; class Insecta; order Odonata; family Chlorocyphidae; genus Rhinocypha; species Rhinocypha anisoptera. The sequence goes on from WURS02314418.1 coordinate 14,158, forward strand.
GGTAATTCAATGTTACAAGAAGTAGATTAAAAAGTCTTTTCCCATATTTTCCCTTCCAATCGGAGTTCAAATACGATTCCTTGCACCATTGGTTTCAAGACTTTGGGAAACGGACTCACGAAGTTGGATTAAAAGTTTCAGTTCATGGTCTCTGCAAACTATCTTCAGGGAAAGTACTGTAAGATTATCGAAAATGATTTTTGGATAAAGGAATAAGCTAATATAGAGGAATTGTATTAAAAATAGAAAAATCGAATAACTTAAAAATACATTAGTCATATTCCTCTTTATACTCATGTTGGGATTGAATCAAAAAAAATTTTTCATTGGTATTCCTTCTTCTTTGATAGAAGCAGATGTTTATTGTCTTTTTAATAGGCAAATCGCTTCATACACAGGATAAGCAATTATCTGTGCGTGATGGAATGGATACCCTAAGTCACGATAGAGTTTCTTGTCAACATTTACTCTCATGGACAACTTTCTTCAAATTTACCTAATGGCCCGCAAGTCCCGTAGGATTCGTTACGAAATCATCCATAGTAAAGGATGGGTAGAAGCTTATATTGGGGTAATATTTTCTCTTTTCTCTATTTATTCCATCTGTTTTTTTGGTTGCGATCTGAGTGAGAGAAACGTAACATTGAATTTCCCTCAGGATAAACATTTAATTTTGGCAACGCTACATGCCATTGTACATCGGATATGGCTAGTTGCCTATGCTCCTAGCAAAATTAACGACTGATAACCTTATAATAAATTTAATTCGGCATTATGTAATTATGTTTCCTGGACCAGTATAGTCACAACCTACTGTAACTGACTAACTTTCAGTGACTGTGTTAAAATCTGTTACCCTCCTCAGATTTTCACTATCCTGAGGGCTTATTTAAATTTTGAGACAATTCAAGAGTTTATTCAAGTTGAATTAATAATTCAGTGATTTCTTTTATGATGCATTGGTGACAGTTTCCTGCATCCAAATAGCGTAGTTTTTCTATGTTTTAACCATAGAGAATTATCATGTCTTCTTAACTTTTAATTACTATATTTCCCCATTGTCAGACCTTGGGAGTTGGAATTAGCTGAAAGAGTCAAATTTCATCATGTTTATAGATTTATATTCAGAATATTCTCACGCACTGTGAGTATGTAAGGTACGGAATAATAATCTCTGAATACTATTTTAAATAACTGTTTCATTAAGGCTGAAGTATATATCGTATCAAATTCCGTAATTATTAATAATAAAAAAATTAGTTGAAATTCAAAATAGTGAAATAAAGTTTTACAGCCAATAATGGCGGGCATTTATAGATATTTCTTAAAAAAGCAACGCCTAAGAGTCAAAGGAAATTAATTAATTCAGCTTTCAGCCATCAGAGTGATAATAAGATGGGAAGCCTCGAATGCACACGTTTGTCTCTTAATTGTGACGTCCTGTGCATGAGTCACCGCGGGGGATCGTTAGGACACGCTGACCTTGAGTAAAGGAAGGAAATTCGGGGCTGCAGACATGCGAGTAATTTCCCGCATGCCGAGACGCTATGTGGGTGAACCTCGTCTAGATCCCATTTCCACCTGGTACATTATTGACGGGAGTCGAACGGATGTACGATCAAAGACCGGTCCAGCCACAAGGAGATTACCCTTGTGCCTGGATAAATTTCCGAAAAGCCGATGAATATTTCAAAACACCTCCTAATTCCTTTACGCATAGGACAGCTTTTAGCAAACGAGAAACAGTTTTAAATCAGTAATCTTGTACTATTTATCTAATTAAGGAATTTATCCGACAGGCTATCACAATAAAAGATTTTTTTTCGTGATTCATCGACAGTTTTTATGCGAAGTCGTTCTCCAAAAGAAATACTTTTTCGAACTTTTAATATCCTGGTCTTTAGGATTTCATTTAAATTAATCTGATATGACGCAGCCGTGAAAAGTTCCATTCACACTGTCCTTATTAGGCGACAAAGATGAGTATCAGTTTCCCACACTGCGTATTGATGAGGCGTTTTATGCTTGGCATAAAAAGAATGTATTCTCATGGAGAGTGTAGAATCATGGAGAACTCCATCGTTCGATAGAGGGGCAGGATGGGCGAATTCTGGGTCTTAGGGACAGGCTAGGCGAATTTCTTCAGGTCTCTCGCTCTGGGAATTGTCAAAGACGAACTCATGTACGTGATAATTTATTTTAAATAAATTTATAATAAATAAATTGTAACCTCAAAGTAATTACCTCCTTTCTCCTTAAATTCCTTTAAACTTACTCTCTCCATAACGTTTACCGCATTTTGTTCAATCACCTTTGGTACAGTGGCTATAAAGATATTATCGGATAACTGTCGCGTTATCCAGTAAGAAATATTGGATACATGTTAACATTGATGGGTGATATTTATGTTTTTGATTTAAATTCTTAAAAAAATCATGTTTTATAGTTTAATGGCTCGACGCCATAACAAAAACTTGATTAAATAAAGCGGTATTTTCATTCCTTCGTAGAGGAAATATAACTTAGATGTTGGATCGCTGCATGGTACACAGGTGTGGTCCTGATAGTCGATCATTCAAATGGCATGATATTTATTCAGTGAACTTTGACGGAAGGAACGGCGGAACACTCATCCCACCGATGACGAAAGGATGGCGATGAGGAGTAATTTACCGGTTAAGGTAGGCTTTTGATGAGTGCCAGGCTATACGTATTTACCAATTCAACGAACTCTTTCCTCAAAACTGCATAATTCCCACCACCTATCATTCTATCCAACATCTCTATCCTCTCCCTACCTTGCTTACCCAAAACTCTATCATAAGCCTCAACAACCCATTGCCCCTCTGAGTGCCCCTTCCAACCACCTTTTCGGATTTCATACATCAAACGCCTCTCCTCCCCTACCTTTCTTAATGCTTGTTTATTAGTTTTCCTCTCCATCCACTTCACCTCCATCCTTTGCCAAATCCACTTCTCAAAAACCTCCAATCTATGATCATCAAACTTCCTCATGGACCAGGTTTCGGATCCATATAGTGCTACGCTCCATGTTAGGGTTTTCAATAATCTTTTCTTCAAGTCTTTCCTTAAGGTCCCTGTCATAAATTCTTTCCTTTTCGAAAAGGTGTATTTCGTTAATGCTATCCTCCGTCTAATATCCTGGTCACTGCGTCCTGGTCCCGGACGTAAGGATGTGCTGATATAAATTTTGTTAAGTTCTTTTTATGAGCAAAGGGATCTGACGTCCCATATCCGGGTGGAAAGGGGGAGTGTGGGGGCGTCGCCCCCGTAAGGGCCGAAGGGCGAAACGAGGAAACGAGTCGATGCTTCCGTGCAATCGCGGCGCCGCTTAGGGGAGACAGCCACGCCCCCCTTCCCTCGGGGGAGGGAGGAAGATAGGAAGAGAGAGAGACAGGGGCCCCAAGGGGGAAAGGCGGCAGTTTTCCCAGTGCTCCGACCCTCGCTCTTCCAATTGCACGGCACTCCTTTGAAGCGATCGCAATCCGACGAGTGGACCGAAGTGACGGATTCGCTTCTAAATTTATTTTAATTCAATTTCGCGTTTCAAAAGCCTACGTCCCACGCAGCTCCACGTGGGACCGGGAGGGTGGTGGGGAGGAAAAAATAGTATATTTTTTCGACGGAACAAGAAAATCCTTGGTCGGACAGTCCTCCCCGTGGCGACGGCGTTGGGAACAGCTGGCCAGAGGGCGTGACAGCGGCCAAAACAATCTGTTTCGTGGCATTATATGTTTCGGGTGCCTGAAATACACCACTCCACTCCACGATGGGTCGAAGATGGGGAAGAGGTGAGGGAATGAGCAATTCCCCATCTTGTGTTTTGCCGTCATATACTCTGGTGTGTATATATATATATGTATATCCAATACGATGGGAAGTCCACACTTGTGGAAATAACTACACTTGCAGAAGCACACGAGAAACACAGAACACAAGTAAAAGAACACACTTGGGTTCGAATTTTCGGTGGTCGAGACACTGCTTTTTCTTAGGGATCGAGGAAGAAGAAGATTCTTCTTCCTCGATCCCTAAGACAAATGTGTGCCTCGAACACCGAAAATTCGGATCCAATTGTAAGTGTTCTTTTACTTGTGTTCTATTTTCTTCGTGGTCTTCT